>JAODAL010037381.1:0-40460 GCA_025379985.1 Phyllomedusa bahiana
TGGCCACTTGCGGCCTGGTACGTTTGCCACTTCCAAATGTCTTGTGACTTTTGACCTCATGCTGCTGTGGCTGCCGCCGTCACCTCCACACTCTGTCACTAATGTTGCCACCTGAGCTCTCAGTTTGTTTTTTTCCAGCTTTTGCTGCCATGACTTTATCAGGCTACGTCCTGCTTCAGTTTTTTGGTCAGTTTTGCCCCCATAAGTGCCCAGGGCATTTTATAGTGAAGCGATTTAAGAGCGGCGGCAGTCATGTGCGTTGTCATAATAAAACACATCATTGTATGAATACCAAACCAAGCTCCCTATGCATATTTAAGCATGGCAAAACGTTCTAAAGCAACCTGCAGGCTCTGGGCAGCCTGGAAATAGCTGTTTTTTAACGTGATTCGTGCCGAAGTAATTCGGACCGAAACGAATTTTGTCGGAAAATTCGGCGAAGTGACCGAACCGAATTTTTGAGAAATTCGCCCATCTCTAGTAATCGCTCAACACTATTTATGAGCAAAGCTGAAAAGGAAAGTATGAGCAACGCGACCTACAAACATGGCTCAGTTACACCAGTTCTGTCAGGAGGAATGGGCCAAAATTTCTACCAACTATTGTGAGAAGCTTGTGGAAGGAAATCCAAAATATTTGACCCAAGTCATACAGTTTAAGGGCAATGCTAACAAATAACAATGAAATGTATGTTAACTTTTGACTTTGCAGAAAGTAATAAAAATGCCTTAAAAAATTCTCTCTCTCTCTCTCTCTCTCTCTCTCATTACTCTGGCATTTGGCAAATATAAATCATTTTGGTAATCCGAATAGACCTAAAACAGGTAAGGTTTATTCTGATTTCATGTCAGATAGTGAGAAAAACATGCACATGTGTCTTTTTATATAGGTTATGTAAACTTCTGGTCTCAACTGTATGTGTGAAACGTTTCGTGCATAAAAGTGTTCAATCAATGTTAAGTTCTCAAAAGCTACCAGTCTAATGAGTATGGGGGCAACTACAAATTCACTGTGGAGTATCAGGACATAGGTTTTAGTTCTATTGTTCTGAAACTTATGACAAATATTTGCTTTTTTGCAAATGTACATCCAGCTAACGAAACATTGGTTGTTTTTTGGCATTAAAAATGTTGCTCATACCTAATAAATGTTTTATATGGTTATACTAAAAAAAATGGATACGAGGAAAACGGAAAGTTTTTATACCACATATACATGAGCAAACACCAGCTTATGAGTTAAAGGGGTTGTTTCACTACATTGTTTCATCTTACCTCAGTCCTGTTTTCTTGATTTCATTTTGAATTCGGGGGCGTGTTTACTGGCTTCCACTAAGCTGCAGTAGAAGCCAGGTCTGTAGCTTTAGCAACCAGTGCTGGCAGCCTATCATGAGAGATTAAACAGGTCTGTAGCTATAGCGACCTGAGGAGCTGATGCAGCCCATACAAGAAGGGATATCTAGGAATAGGTAGGACACTGTTAATGGACATATATTGCAAATTGACTTGTTTTTTGCAAGATCTTTAACATAAAAAGCAATCCTTGTAGTGAGACAACCCATTTAAATACTGTTACTAAAGGAATAATTTACCAGTAGTCTGTATTTAAATCTGCATTATGTATTATTGAAGATGACGGGATGGCAAAATGAAATACAGTTGAAACCAGAAGTTTACATACACTATATCAAAAGATAAATATGCATGTCAGAATAAACCTTATCTGTTTTAGGTCAATTAGGATAACCACAATTATTTATATTTACAAAATCCAGGATAATGAGAGAGAGAGAATTTTTAAGGAATTTTTATTACATTCTGTAAAGCTAAAGGTTTCCATACATTTCATCAGTATTTGATAGCATTGCTCTTAAACTGTATGACTTGGGTCAAACATTTTGGATATGTTTCCACAAGCTTCTCAAAATAGTTGGTAGGAATGTTGACCCTTTCCTCCTGACAGAACTGGTGTAACTGAGCCATGTTTGTAGGTCACCTTGCGCGCACCTACCTTTTCAGCTTTGCCCATAAATGTTCAATAGGATTGAGATCAGGGATTTGTGATGGCTACTTCGAAACATTGACTTGGTAATTCCAAAGCCACTTTGTAAGCAGTTTGTCAGTACGCTTCGGGTCATTGTCCTTTTAGAAGACCCATTTCCACTCAAGCTTTAACTTCCTGGCTGATGTCTTAAGATGTTGCTTCAGTATTGCCACATAATTTTCTTTCCTCATGATGCTATCTATTTTGTGAAGTGCATCAGTCCCGCCTGCAGCAAAACAATCCCAAAACAACATGACGCTGTAACCCCCGTGTTTCACAGTTGGGATGGTGTTCTTAGGCTTCCAAGCTCCTCCCTTTTTCTTCCGAACATAACGATGATCATTATGGCCAATCAGGTAATTTCAGTTTCATCAGACCATAGGAAATGTCTCCAAAAATGTAGGTCTTTGTTCCTGTGTGCATTTGCAAACATCAATATGGCTTTTATATATTTCTTTTGGAGCAATGGTTTCTTCCTTGCAGAGTGGCCTATCAGTCCATGTTGATATAGTATTTGTGTCCCTGTGGATAATGACACAATCTTACCAGCTTCCGCCAGCATCTTCACAAGGTCTTTTGCTTTTATTCTTGTGTTGATATGCAGATGTCGGATCAAAGTACTTTATCTCTGAGACACAGAACTCGTCTCCGTCCTGAGCGGTGTGATAGCTGGAAATTCTCATCTTGTTTGTATTTGTGTATAATTGTTTGTACAGATAAACAAGACACCTTTAGGTATCTAGAATTTGCACCCAAGGATGATTCAGACTTGTGCAAGTCCACAATTCTCTTCCTGATAGCTTGGTTGATTTCTATAGGTTTTCCCATGATGTTAAACACAGATGCAGATACATCCATGGGTGTCTCTAACTCAGATGTTGCCAATAAACCTATCAGAAGCAAACACATGACATCATCATATGGGCTTTCCCAAATTGCTTAAAGGTATAGTAGTCCTAGTGTATGTAAATTTTTTACTTTGCAGAAAGTAATAAAAATGCCTTAAAAAAATCTCTCACTCATTTTTCTGGCATTTGGCAAATATAAATAATTTTTGTAATCCTAATTGACCTAAAACGGGTGAGGTTTATTCTGATTTCATGTCAGATAGTAAAAAAAACATTCATGTGTGTATTTTTATATAGTGTATGTAAACTTCTGGTTTCAACTGTACCCAAAAAAAAAATCCTCTGAGACAAATATAATAGTTTAGGTAGTCGCCTATATATTTACCTCAATTGCTACTAAAACTGGGGCCCAATTTGAAAATCTCCTCTAGGGTACCATGTTTAAAAGTAATGCCTGATTATGTAGAATTATCAGCAATGATGGAATATGTTCTCCCGATTCCTGGGCCAAAATAAATACTACCATTTTGAGGAGATTTCTCAATGTCTTCTAATTTTAGAAACAAATAATGATTTGTTGCAATAAATTATACGAAGTCTAAACTTATATTGCAACAAGCTGATTTGGACATACTGAGTGTTTGAGCATCCACTGGGCTAACAAGGTTCAATGGGGATAATTATAAAATATTGCACTTGAGTACTAATAATCTTCATGCATCTTATGTGATATTGAAAGAAATACTGTGAGAATGCTTATAGATAAGATTCTGTGTGTACTTGAAGGTTATAGACTACATAACATCATGCAATGTCAATCAGCTGCTTCTAAGGTCATTAGGATGTTGTCATGTATTAAAGTAGGCATGGACAAAATATTAGCGCTCTGTAAAAGCTTCATCTGTAATGTGGAAGAAATTGTGGGTCGTGAGTAGAAAGAAAAAAACAAAACAAAAACAAGCAGCTAAACTGTTAAGGCACATGGAAAATCTTAACTATGAGGAAAGGTTAAAATAATTATATTTATTTAATGATGGGAAGAATACAAAACTTGATAAAATTTTATAAGTATTTAAATGGCCCAATACACAGTGGAAAGCTGTTTACTGTAAACCTCCCTCAAAAGAAAAGGGGAAAATTCCCATCAAGAACAGATGCAGACTCATAAAAAAAGGCAATATTATCACTTATATACAGTATCAAGTATACACTGCACCAACATGTGACATGGATGCGACTGCAAGGTTGTAATCTATTTAATTCACTTAGGGCAATATGTATGTACGGGGCTGCATCAGTCTTCTGGTGTCCTTCCAGCCTAAAGCTGGTGCAGCCCTGTTCTCTTGATGTATGAGCAGGCGTAATCCAAAAGTAGGTGCGTTTAGCAGCGCCCTCGACATTTTGTAATGCGCTCAAGATGTGGGGGCGTTCTGGAGGAGTGTCACATCTCAACCGTATGATTCTACACATTTATGACTGAAGGACAGCAAAACTGGACGCATTACTGCTGGAACAGCCAGACCAAGTTAAAAGTAATCTATCTGAGCCTGAGTTGTCGTAGCGGAACTAGAAAACGCCAAATCTATGACCCTCAGTAGAACAGTTATATACATTCCGGAGCATTCTAGCTTTAAAGCTATTTAGAACTCTATGCACCTAGATCATACATGTCGCCCTATATCTTTTATGCAACTTCCAACTTCTACTCAGTTTGCAAATTGAGGATAAATCATACCACAAAACAGTCCATGCACCTCAGATTCAGACTGTCCACCACCTGTCACAAAAAGGGTCGCAAGTCATGAGCATCCATACACTAGGTTCCAGCAAACACATGGTTAAACACTTGGACACCTAAATTCTGCCTTTTAGCAAATAGTTAAACACTATCAAATGCTATGGATTCTTTATAGCAAATACCAAACTTATGAACCTTTAAAGCTTTAATAGACAAAAGGCACAATGCTTACAAAAATAAAATACAAACCTAAAGACAACTAAGATGACATTTATACAAGTAATATCAGTTCTAACATAAAAGGGAGAAAAATAACAGAAAACATCTTTTACACTTACAATACAGAGGCTTTTCTGCCCCAATGAGACAGGAAGAAAAGTAAGATCACATTTTAGATATTGACTGAAACCTCAAGCTGTGGATGTCTTTGCCTTTTCAAAACCATATTTTTTATAGTCTCCGTTTTCAGCTCTTATTTCTAGAACGGCCTTTCAGTTCTTTAGGCTAATTTGTTGTTCACTACTGGACAGTGAGGTGATAAGAGGCGAGGACCAGGAATACCTGTATATGTCCTTTAATTGAATCTTTCGGATGTGATGGATATGTTCAGGTTGGATACTTTCTACCCATTCTCTGCAATGTATACTGTATAAGCCCAGGCTCCATGTCAAAGACAACCACTGTCACTTAGTCTCTCAACCTGTGCCCTCTACAAACCCTGCCTAGCAATTTCTGCTCATAATTTACCTTATGCATATGGTAACATTAACTATTGACTCTATGTGGCTAGTGCAATTAATATATAATACATTTCACTGCAAAGAGACATAAAATTCCTATTTCGAATGTTGATCCAGTCAAAGTAAACTAAATAATGCCTTATGGGTTACGTTTCTCTGGATTCAAGTTATCTATACCTCTCTCATTCATTCAAATCTTCTTCCCACCCTTGGCTGGAGTTCATAGACACATTTTTCTTTCTACGGTACTGTGAAGCTATGATTTGTGTATAAAGAAAACTTTCTTTATACCAAACTTGTGATTATTTTATACACTTTCCTAAAATGCAAAATATTGTGACATAAATTATTTTTACATAAATCTAAATTGGTTTTACTTTATCTTTGCTGTGTTACTGTATATGATATACAAAATAAACCAGTATGTAACCAATTTACCTTCTTTTAGTTTTCGGCTAGATGAAATCTTAGAAGAGCCTGAAGAAGCTTTATACAAGTATCCACAATAAGACATATTTGAATTGCTTCCATCAACTGACAGGTCTTCTGACGATTTGTAATCTAAACAGTTTAAAACAGCACTGTTTATTTGTTCTAAAATACATGCAGATTTTGCCATTGACTTTACTTTAGATCATAGTCATGCATTGCATTGTTTGATGTTCTATTTTTTTATTATTTGTAATAGTTTAAAAAAGTTATAATGCACAGAAAAGTCACAACTATTCAATACAAAATATATAATAGCACTATTTCTGTTGCTGGTATACTATTTCTGTTTATAAAGTTAAATTGGGATGGACATATCATTTGTGTGCATCAATTTTTGAGATGAGCAAACATTGCAAAAATGTATTAAAATGGCATATGTGCCACGATACATTTCTTACAACTCACAAGGTTGGTATATGTATTGCAATTTACAATTTATTTTGGCTGCCTGCTTTTTAGGCAGTTGTTTAAAATGCATTATTTAGTCTAAAGTAGTTTGTTACGCTGCCCTATATTTTCAGCTAGGGGCTAGGCACACATACCAATATTTATCATAGTTTGAAATCCCTGTAAAAAACTCATCAAAAACTCAAAATATGTCTAAATAATTGTAAATGGAACGTATTAACAATAATATACAGTATGTGTCTGTTGCATTCTGTAAAACCTATACCTGAGAACTTGTTATGATGTAGAAATTCCATCTGTAAGCGTTGTCCAGCCATTTTTGCTAAAAGGTATGGAGTGCTATTGACAGGATCTCCAGTCGTGCACATGACATCAGCCCCACTGAACACTAACATCATGGTTTCCAACACATCCGGTTTACTCACTGCTGTACACAAAGCCTGCAACAATTTGTAGAAAATGCATTACAGTTTCCTCTAAACCACAGGCTGCTCCACAGTGGGATTCTAAAGAACATAGTAAATGCAAAAAGAAAATGGTTTTAACTACTGCATGTTGTCAAGTATTTATTCTCAATGCTCCACTTTACAAGAGTAATTCATAAAGAAGAGTATTTCCTTTGCATTTATTGCTATGAATCATAGTAATCTACTTACTGTAACTTTTAAGATTAGTGATGCCCAAATACAAAATGTTGATTAACCAATAGATCCTGTTGTGAGGTTA
Organism: Phyllomedusa bahiana; assembly: GCA_025379985.1. NCBI lineage: Eukaryota > Metazoa > Chordata > Amphibia > Anura > Hylidae > Phyllomedusa > Phyllomedusa bahiana. Next base: position 6,996 of record JAODAL010037381.1, read on the forward strand.
ATAAGTTGCTTTCTTGTTGGTTTCTATGCAGAGGTGAGAAAACTGCTTTCTTGTAGATTCAAATTTTAGTTTGAGGCTGGCAAATTGTATATGGTCTTCACTAATTCTCTTAGCTACAGTAGATTGAATCTCACACACTTTCTAAAGGCTAACATACACTCTATTACGGAGGAGAACAAATCACTTTTTGTATCAGTTCTGATAAATATTGTCAAAATATACAGTATAAGGCAGTTGCATATCTATTAGTTATGTCTACCTGATATGGAACCTCCTAAAAAAAAGCAGCTGTGTTATTTAAACTTGTTTTTCTTTGTGTTTTGGGGGATAATTCATTTTTTTGACTGTTACCTGTTAGGAAGTTACTGCTAAGCTTTCATTTCCAGAGAGACTACTTAATAAATGTATTCTGATTTGCCTAATTAGATGGATTTTTTCTAAGACAAACTTTTAATTATAACTAATATCCTTTAATTCCCTTAAGCTACAATAAGGTACTAATTTATTGGTCTTAATTGTTTATGGTTGTTATATGTTTATAATCCCTTTTCACCTTCATTTAGTAGCGGGTTTTGGTACTGAATTTTTAAAGGGGTTCTCCACCTCCCCTTTTTTTAGTCAAAATGTGCTGCTGACCGCCTCCTGACTTATGTTAGTTTCACTGCTGCACCTCATGGTCTCCTCCTGAGTCTTCTGTTGTCTTCTACATTGGGCCAAACAGAGGATCACTGCTGCAGGGTTAGATTGACAGCAGCAGTCTTGAGACACTGACCAAAGTCCCTCTTTGGAAAGGAGGTGGGGTTTCAGCGGTACACTAAAAAAGGCAGATGGACAACCCATTTAAAACAAACTCTGGCTTATCCATGACTGGATCACTTCAAAGACTAGAACATCAGAGTTTTGTTAGCACAGTATTTTATCAAACATTTTTATGATATATTGCAATACTTTCCATCTAAGTATAAATAGCTTAGAAATTTTTTTAGGAAAACCTGCAGGACACTCATCAAGTCTCTGGAATGTTCTTATCAAACTTCCACTAGGAGTGAACTGCATTCCATTAAACTCTGAAAAGTGCGTACACTTGTATCGGCATTGCAACATTTTTAGGGAACCTTCTTCTTTTTCAAGCAACCGAGCAATAGCTCTAGAGAAGGACAGCATGACAAATGGCCCCGTAAGCTGAGTGCAGCTGATAAGAGGGTTTCTGGCATCCTTACAACAGTCTGCAAAGGAGCATGGGTTGTGCAAATCCTAAATGGACATTCTGGGTGGTCTGGGGCGGATGCAGGCAGTTTAATCCCCCACAGCCTGCCAAGTTATGCAGGTCTGCTCTAAAAAAAGCTTGGTCTTGTGACAGACACTGCAGTTCATAATGTATGTGGATTGAAACTATAATAGTGTAACTATTGTATGACTGAGTCAGCTGTTGCATTTTAAAGGCTGTTTTCCTTTTGTGTCTATTGAATCTCCAATTACAGGGGAAAATATGTAATAAAAAATATTTAGTAACATCACAAAGGTATTAATTGAGCTTTTGGGGACAGATTGGTAGATGGAAATGAAAGTTAAAGAAATGTTGATAAAGACAAATTATAAAGATTCTAGAAACACACCTTATCTTGTTTGAGGTCTTAGGGCCACATGTATGAAAACTGTCTAGGTCTAAGGCTGCGTTCCCATGGCACAGGACAAATACCGGTCGGTTTGCCGGCCGGTATTTGTCCTGTTTTGCGGCCGTCCCCACTTCACATTCACAAGCACAGATTCCGTCCGAAAACCGGACGGAAGATTGTGCTTGCAGAATGTTTTGCGGCCGGACCGTGGGCAGAAAAACCACCCGACGGAAAACCGTGCAGCATTTTCGGCCGGTTTTGCAGGCGGTCTGTAAAACCGCAATCCGGCTGAAAAATGGGCCAAAAACCCGTGCCGTGGGGACATGCCCTAAGACTTTCTTTATTGCCCATAGCAACAAATAAGAGCTCCACTTTCATTTCATAAAGGGAGACATGTATGAAAGAAGGTGTTTCGGAGTGAATTGTCGAGTCTCGTTTTCAGTGTATTATGCGCCTGTATGTATGAAAGTGTTTTTTGTGCGATTATAAATGGTGTCTAATGTTTGACGAGCCTTGTCTGTATGTCTCGTGCATTAAGCAACTCTGGCGCATTAGTAATGTGCCAAACATGTTTAAAGGCTATAGATAGGCTGGAAATAGAGAAAAGTCTTTAGAATAGCATGTCAGTGAATAGAAACTATGGTACTGATCTTGCTTAGTGGACCACAAGTCCCAGCAAGACCTGTGGTGTGCTGGCTCTTGCTGTATGTAGAATAAAAGGTGAGAGCAGCAAAAATAAATTTCTAATTTAATATAAAAATTTAAAATTTAAAACTCTGAATAACATCATTAACAGTGGGTTATTTAATGTAAAATTAATTTTAGATTCTATTAATTTTAAATACATTTTAGAGTATATATTTTTATATTTTTGGGATATTGTATATTTTATATTCATTTTATATGATAAAATATTTTATTAAATGTAAAAAATTTAATTTGATATAATTTGATAATTATTATAAATTACTCTTTTATTATTGTATTGGTGAAAGTTGAGAAGTATTGGACATTTTTTTCCCTAACAGCAAATCTAGTTTCACTTCAACTCCTCAGGCTCAGGCAGACCACATTGAAATAGGTCTGCCTATTTAAACAGTAATGCGCCTAGTTTTGCCAAATCACATTTATATATGTGTCTAATATTAGGAGTGTGGTGTGACGCCCCCAGAACACCCCCTCATGTTAGGTGCATCAAAAAATTGTTGAGTCTTGAGAACAATGCGCCTAACACATTCGTTTGGCGCATTATACATCACAGCCCGCTCTCGTTTGGTGCATTTCATGCCAGAAATGTGTGAACATGTCTCCCTAAGTGCTCTGAGAAAATGAAAGAGGAACTCTGATTGGTTGCTATGGGCAAAAAAGAAATTTTTAGACCTTGAGAGTTTCCAAACATGTCCCCCTTAGTTTTGATACAATAACTAGCGTTGATCGAACTGTTCTAGAAAAGTTAAGTTCTAGTAGAACTTCTCGAATTTTTAGAACTCGAACCGAACAGAACATTTCACTGTTCATTCGAGTAAAGTTCCAGTTCTAGTTCAACACGCCATTTTCAGTTTAGTTTTCAACAGCTTTCTGTACTTTTTCTGGCCATCCAATCACCTTTCTGCACTTTTGGCAGCCATCGAATCAGTGCAGAGCACAGAGGAGTGTCAAAAATGTCATCGCTGAGGTGTAGGGCTCTCATTGGCTGCTAAAATTACATGATCATGTTATATATATTTCACTGTATTGCCTTGTGAACATCATTTTCAGCTCATTCTCTATACTGTACAGACTGCTCTTATTTAGTTAGATAGCATTTTCCTTTCCATAGACAGCAGAGTTAGTGAGTTTGGTATTGCTGGTTGCATCTTTCCCACACCCAGAAGCTGTTATTAGGCGACATTTGCAGGCTCACATAACGCCTAACTCTCATATGCATGGATATATATATTATACAGAGTGCTTGGATTTGCTAAATCATACTCAGTGCCCAAAAATACTGTTTTTGCAGTTTTGGGGGTTCAGTAATTGTATAACACACCATCTCCAAATTTCCTATGTGTCAAAGGGGCTTTTTTGGTCCCCCTCAGGATACAGGGCCCCGTAGCAGCTGCTACTACTGCACCTCCTATAGTTACACCCCTGCTTGCAAGCTGTCCTTATCTTTCAGTTAGTCATTGAAAGGAATGAAGTATTTTAGCCTCTTAGTTTTTTTCTGTCACTCTTAAGCCGAATTTTCTTCACTAAGTTGTTCCACGTATCCAGTTTATTGTTATGAATGGTAATTACAGCTTCTCGTCACCAGTATAGGTATAAAAATTAACCAGAATATATTCTACCCTTGACTTTAATGGGGTTCGATTTCTAGCTCGAATAGAACCTTGAACCGAACACAATAAAGTAAACTTTTTACTGCTCGCTCATCTCTAATAACCATAATTAGCAATAGTTATGATTTTTTCTGCAAAATAATAAAGCTACATTAGTCTACAGCAGGAATAATATCCATGCTGCATACACACAGGATGTACCATTGTAAACATACCCACCGTGTAAGATTATATGTATAGAAAGGCAGATAGAAACATTTTTAGCATTGGAATTGTTAATGATTAGAAATTCCCTGTATGACACCTCTCCACTCTTCTAAGCATTGCCAGTCAACAGGACTTTGCATTCCATTATTAAATCACTGGTAGAAAAAATATAACATATACACTTTGTGATACTTACACACCTCATTTAGTTGCTGAGGAGTCAGACTCGGAGAAAGCATCTTTTTAAATCTTCCTTCTTTGTATTTTTGTGCGACAAATAATCTTCTCTGACTAATAGTGGAGGTCACACAAAGCATGTTTTCAGGCAAAAGATTTGCTTCCCAGAAGCTATTAACTTTTTCATTTCCCAGAACAATGAAAAGCTACCAAAAGAAAACACGAACAAACCCAAACATAATGAAATCATTTATTATATGTGTTGCTGGTTTCAAGTCTTAGCAACTCTAGATTACTGTGGTGATGAAGCATAGACTGAGGGCTGTGATCAGGAGCCCCACTAAGTTATGGAATAAAAAATCTTCCATATTTACTTTAATGATAAGAAAAATAAAGTATTATTATTGTACTGTACCTCCACAAGTTCATTGCTCCATATTGTCGAATCTAGCTTTATGCTATGCACCTTTGAAAATTTGCTTCCCAGTGCTTTATGTTGACCTTTAAAAGCACACACATAAAAAGGAATAATTTAGTGTATTGTATAGAAATAGCCTCCCTAAAACATGGTACTAAAATTAATTTTTTGCACTATATAAATGTACTTTAGATTTTGGTGTCCAACAGTAGTTCAAGACATTAGTTTGCTTAAACATAAAAATATCAAAAATAAAATCTTATAAACAGAAATAAGGTTTTGTTCATATTAATGTCACATGGATGTGACAAAGATTATTTGGAAGAGATAACTTACTGTAGTGAAAGATCTTATCTCAGGAGTCAATGAAAAGCATTAAGTAGCCTAAAATAAAGTTTTCTGCCAAAGGTATCATGTCAAGTTAAAGAATTTTCCCATTTCACTGTTTCACAGAACCTGTTCTTTACAGTCAGGTTCAAACTGGTAGCTCTACAGCAGTTACTGACATTTAAGCTTTGCTTTTCCTAGCTGAGCCTGTTAGCTGGATATTAGTGATGGAGGGATTTTAATAGCATGGCACAAAGCTACAGAACTCTAAGGCTATGTTCACACAATGTATTGTGGCGCATACAGTATGCACCGCAGTACATCATGTGTTTCGGGAGCTCACGCTAATACACACGTACTCCCGCGGCATGTATTACTCACGGCACGTATTCGCCGCAAGTAATTGACATGTCACTTATTCCCCCGCGCGTACAATACGATCGTAATGTACGAGCGGGGAGAGAAGGCGTAATCCATAGTTCTCTATTTGCCTGTATTAGAGCGCAAATACGTGGCGAAATGCACACTGAAATTACCCTGTGTGAAAATACCCTAAAGGTTTGTCAGTAGTTAAGATAAACAAGTTGATAAGACACAGCAGGGAGAGACATCACCATTCTACCCAAGAGTGCAAGAGTGGAGAAAGATGGTCACCATACTAGGAAGTCTACTCTAAACAAGCAGGAGACAAGACCTGTTCTAACTCTGAAATGAAGCAAAATCAATACAGCAATGTATTTGGTAATAGCCTTTATTTACTTACATGTTTAAAGTTAAACAATATGATGGAGATATCCCTTTAAGCTTTGCTACAACAACCATTATTAGAAATGGTAATGAATTGTGGGTTCTTTGGTAAACAACAATCATAAGTAAGCACAGTAAAAGTGTACATGTTACCCTGCTTGCACATAGAGGTTTGCTGTAAGACAATTTGATTTTCTGTAGCTTATTTGGAAAACAAGTAGTTAAGTGAACAAATACTTTGTTTGTTATACAAAATAATACTGTGCTGATAGGTGGCAAAAGCTCTCATTTCTGCAAAAAACTATTTGCATGTTCAGTACATCTGTTGCAGTCCTAATTAAGGTACAATTAATTAATAATTTTAAAAGATATAAACTAATTCCTTTAAAACGCAGAAGAAATAAATGGAAAGATAATTTTACAACAACAATAATCATCATCATAATAACAGAAGCAACTATTAAAAGCATTTTCACATCTTATGTAGATAGCAATATCAGGGCACTGTTGACTGGAACATCAACTACATTGGGAAGGGAGACAAGAACAGATGATACAAATAAATATTTTTGCTGTGATGTTTCTTTCTTTAAAGGATTACCTGATTTAGAAAACCCATTTTCAAATATTCTGTTAGGACACTAGAACTATAGGCCTGAGTGTTTCATTTTGGACCACTAACGAATAGCCAGAAAGGAATGGCTGGTAAAAGTATATCTTTCTCTAGAGAACCTGGCACATTAATGCATTACCCAGGCAGTCCAATTAATTCATTAAGAATTGTAAAACTTAATTTTCCCAGTGGTGGCACTACAGATATGTTACACGGTTGCTGTTTACCCTCAGGGACTTCAGATAATTGCTGGGAGTCTGGTAAATATTCTAAATTGTGTTACATGTATAGTCTATAAAAAAAGAAATTGTTCAAAGTGGTCAAACCTTCTAAAAAAAAAACAATTCATAATGTAGTGTAAGGCAGCAGCTGGAAGAGTCCGCAATGGCATATACATACCAGCTAGGTTCGGGACATATGTCTGGGGAGTCCAGGACACATGCCACCAAGGTAAGGAGCCTTGGTGGAGTGAAAGGCCAATATTAGATAGAAGTCGGCAGTACAGACTGTCGACATACATTTAACTTGTATGTTAGCATGGCTTTCTGCCATTCCTGGGTTGGCCTTTCATTGGGAGTGAGCATAGAGTAGGGTGGGTGCTTACTCCCCATGGTCCACTCCAGGATTTCCCTGCGGTATATAAGTTTAGCAGGTAGCTGACTGGGTGTTCTGTTTATTCAATAAATCCGCGGAGCCAAGGAACCGTTTATATCTGACCTTTGCCTCTGTCTCATGCCTGAAAGACTCATGTGGTGATCCCAGAGCCATACCAGCTCACATATGGTGGAGGATGCGGGCATTTTAAAGCGACGCTTCTCTTAAAGAGACAGGCAGCGAACAGTGGTTCTAATATATGTTCTGGATTAAAGCAGCAACAGTGCATCCAGCGGAGACACCCAAAATGGATGAGCTGGTGAATCAATTAATATAGGCGAACATCAACCTCCAGCTAATGGCGGCAAGTAGCAGAAGGCCCACGAGGAGACCATATAGGCTCAAGCGGAGACCAACCGCCTGTTGATCAATACACACCAGGAAGCACTTAAAGAGCAGCAACATGGTAAACCTGGCTCTACAACAGCAGCTCCACGCCCCGACTACACGGCCAGCGGGGGCAACAGGTGGGCCGTTCATGCCCCGTCAAGCGGTGCTACAAGCCCTGAGTAAAATGACCCAAGATGATGACGTGGAGACATGTCTCGGCACCTTTGAGAGGATCGCCGAGAGAGAGCGGCTCCCAGGGGACCAGTGGGCCGACTTCCTGACCCTCTTTCTTACCAGCGAGCCACAAAAGGCCTACTTCGACCTGAGGGCTGAAGATGCCAAGGACTACACGCGGCTGAAAGGGGAGATCCTAGCCCGACTGGGGGTTACTCTGGTGGTCCAGGCCCAGAGAGTCCACGCCTGGGAGTTCGATCCAGCCAAACCAGCTCGGTCGCAGATATATGACCTCTTCCACCTCACCAGCAAGTAGCTGCAATCCGAACATCTTATAGCTGTCCAGTTGACGGAGCTGGTCGTCTGTGACCACTTTGTGCGCGTCCTACCCGTGGGGATCCAGCGGTCTGTGGGGTATACGGACCCCAAAATCCTGGACGAGCTTGTCACCATTGTGAAGCGTTACAGTACCACCGAGGAGTTTCTCCAGGGACTGCATCCCTCACTGTTAGCACGGGGTAAGACTGTCCCTGTCCCAAAAGGGGAACCTAAAAGTCCTGAGGGGAGGGGATCATGGCTGGGTGAGAAGGGGGGAAGGTTGCCAAATCCAAAGGGGGACCTCTTGCCCAGAGCCCGGGGTCCATCATCTGCTGGCAATGCAATGGACACATAGCAACACGGTGTCCTACTTTGAGGGAACCCATGGACTGTGGTATAAGGCGTACGTCGCTGTTTGCAAGGCCTTCATACACCACGCATACTGAGACTGGGGGAAATCGGCGGGTATGCACTATTAAAATTAATGGCCACACCGTACAAGCCCTCCGGGAGTTTGGTGCCTCTGGTGCAGGCCAGGCTGGTGGGCTCAGACCAACTCCGGCGCCGCCATATAGGGATGGTCTGTATACACGGGGACACCAGGGAATACCCAACCACGGTTATCACCCTAAAGACCCCCTGCGAGCCCGCAAGACATGAGGTGGCCGTGGTCGCGAGCCTACCCCACAGTGCGATCATAGGCTGTGACGTCCCCTTATTCTGGGATTTGTGGGAAAATAAATGGTGTGCCCAGTATCATGTGGTAAAGAATGATGTGTCTGCACAAGGACCAGGGGAGCCCGAGGGGTTTCCCTTGTCTGTCCTGGCGGGGGACACAGAGGAAAATCCCTCTGAGCTCGAGTTTGCCTCCTTGCCAGTATCCAGGGGGAACTTTGGCACGGAGCAGCTGAGGGACCCAAACCTGGAGCATGCATGGAGAAGCGTCAAAGTGATAGATGGGAAACCCCAGGAACCAGTCGAGGGTCTGGTCTACCCTCAATTTGCCGTCAACAATAGTATGTCATACTGGGTAAAAAAGACCCCAACCGAAGTGGTGCAGCAGTTGGTGGTGCCCAAGTCACACGTCCGCCAGGTTTTGGAGCTAGCCCACTCCCATCTGTTGGAAGGACACTTAGGGTTGGAGAAAACCCGGGAGAGAGTGGAGCGTCATTTCTATTGGCCAGGGATTTACAGGGCAATTAAGGAATACTGCCAGTCTTTCCCGGACTGTCAAGTTAATGCACCTAGCCCCCATTTTCGGAGCCCCCTAATTCCTCTGCCAATAATAGAGATCCCTTTTAGAGGATCGGCATGGACCTGGACATCAGCACATCTTTGTGGTCCTGTTTTTCGCCCCCGTCTCCTGAGGCCACTCACCCTTAGGGTAACATTTCCTCCAAAGGATTGCTAAAGAGCTGCAATGCACATCTTGGGTCCCGAGTTACGCAACCCGCTACCAGGGCCACCCCCTTATGACTAAGTTCACCAAAGAATAGCCTTTTAAACCATTTTGTATCTGTATACCAAATGGTCTGGTGGAGAGGTTCAATAAAACCCTAAAGGTGATGCTCAAAAAGGTGGTAGACAAAGATAGGAGAGACTGGGACCACCTCCTACCCTACCTCATGTTCTCTGTAAGGGATGTCGCACAGTCATCCACAGGATTTTCACCCTTCGAACTCTTGTATGGTAGTCATCCCCGGGGACTCCTGGACATTGCCAAGGAGACCTGGGAGCAGAAGAAAACCCCACATAGGAGTGTCATTGAACACATCACTGAAATGCAGGACAGAATCGCTGCCGTTCTGCCCATAGTACGTGAGAACCTTCAGCAGGCGCAAGAAACCCAGGCCAGGGTATATAACAGATCGGCAAGGGTCAGAGTGTTTCAGCCAGGCGACCGGTTGCTAGTACTTGTCCCCACGGTCGAAAGCAAATTTCTGGCAAAGTGGCAGGGCTCCTATGAAATTAAGGAACGGGTCAGTGACGTAAATTATAAGGTGTTCCAACCCGATAAGAGAAAACCCTATTAAATATACCATATCAACTTAATTAAGCCTTGGAAGGACCGTCAAAGCCTTAAGGCGGTAAGAGAGCATAGGGGTGTCCCAAACAGAGAGTTACCACCTGTCCGTATCTCGGAGTCACTGTCAGAAGCCCAGCGGCAGGAAATCAGGGAATTCATACAAAGGAATCTGCGGTTTTTTCAGAACTGCCAGGCCACACTTAGGTCATTGAACATGACATTGTCACAGAACCCGGCCAGAAGGTACGTTTGAGGCCATATAGGGTGCCTGAGGCTCAGAGGCAAGAGATTGCTGAGTAAGTTAAAAAGATGCTGGAGCTTGGGGTCATAGAAAGGTCCCAAAGTGGGTGGTCGAGTTCAACGAGATATCAACATTTTATGCCTACCCGATGCCCCGGGTTGATGAGTTCGTCGAGCGGCTAGGACCTGCAAGGTAAATAAGCACGTTAGACCTGACCAAGGGCTATTGGCAGGTCCCCCTCACAAAGGAGGCCAGGGAGAAAACTGCTTTTTCCACCCCAGATGAACACTTCACTATGTTGCCCTTCCCTTTGGCCTACATGGGGCTCCTACCACATTCCAGAGGATGATGGACATCAGCCTGCAGCCCCATCGAAAATATGCTGTGGCATATTTGAATGATGTGGTGGTCTTTAGTACGGACTGGGAATCCCACCTAATCTTAGTGCAGGCCATCTTAGACACCATAAGGGCAGCAGGGTTAACCGCCAACCCCAAAAAGTGCACCATAGGGCTCGAGGAGGCTCGTTATCTGGGCTATGAAATTGGGAGGGGAGTCATCAAGCCCCAAATGGACAAATTGGAGACAATTAGGAATTGGTCCCAACCGGTCTCCAAGAAACAGGACAGGACTTTTCTTGGTATCGCAGGGTACTATAGGAGGTTCGTGCCCAACTTTTCCTCCATAGCAGCCCCTCTTACGGACCTCACCAAAGGAACCAAGTCCACTATGGTCAAGTGGAACCAGGAGGCTGAACAAGCCTTTAAAAATCTAAAAGAGGTATTTTGCAAGAGACCCGTGCTCATTGCCCCAAACTTTCAGAAGGAATTTTTGGTCCAGGTAGAGGCTTCTGAGGTGGGATTAGGCGCTGTCCTGTCACAGCTAGTTGAGAGAGAAGAACACCCTGTAGTGTACCTCAGCAGGAAACTGTCGGCGGCGGAGAAAAACTACGCCATAGTGGAGAGAGAATGCCTGGCCATTAAGTGGGCTATCGAGCCGCTGTGCTACTACCTGATAGGTAGACCATTTAAAGTGATCACGGACCATTCGCCCCTAAAGTGGATGGTCCAAAATAAAGGAAAAAATGCAAGGGTGACCCGGTGGTTCCTGGCTCTACAGGACTTTAAGTTCTCGGTGGAACATCGCCCCGGGTCCCAACAAGTGAATGCAGATGCACTGTCGCGGGTGAATAACTTCATGCCACAAAGTGCTCCGCCCCACAGGTCAGAGCAGAGGGGGAGGATATGTAAGGCCGCAGCTGGCAGAGTCCGCAATGGCATATACATACCAGCCAGGTTCGGGACATATGTCTGGGGAGTCCAGGACACATGCCACCAAGGTAAGGAGCCTTGGTGGAGGGAAAGGCCAATGATAGATAGAAGTTAGCAGTACAGAATGTCGACATGCATTTAACTTGTATGATAGCATGGCTTTCTGCCTTTCCTGGGTCGGCCGTTTTATTGGGAGTGAGCATAGAGCAGGGTGGGTGCTTACTCCCCATGGTCCACACCAGGATTTTCCTCCGGTATATAAGGCTGTACCTCCAGTCTACCTTCTGGGCTGGAGGTGTTCACACTGGTGGACACCAGTGTCGGACCAACAAGGTGCTAGTGAGGGAACGACGCCAGTGTTAGTAAGCTCTCAGATGAGCAGGTTGTTTTGTTTATGTTTTGCTGTGCATGTCTTGCCATCCGTTTTTGTTTTGTTTATGCAATAAATCCATGGAGCCAAAGAACCGTTTATACCTGACCTCTGTCTATGTCTTATGCCTGAAAGACTCATGCGGTGATCCAAGAGCCGTACCAGCTCACTGTAGATTAACTTAAAAATGTATTTACCAGCTAAGTACATTTTTAAAATCAATAGGGCACATCAGCTATGGCAATTTGCACAATTTGCAACACTATACTAGCATTCATGCCTTACACCACCTTGTGTACCTTAGACAGATTTTAAACATGCAACACATCTGACAAAGGAGAGATGGTCTTGTGGAAAGGACATGGCTTTTCTGAAAGAGGGCATAGCTTAGTACCTGGCATTATGCACCAAAATTTTGGTGCAACTGGCAGAAACTAAGCCGACTACTCAGAGGTATAAAGTGGTATAATTTGCCAGATTTATCCTTTTGCCTAAATTTATCCTTTGCCAATAAATCTGGCCCATTTTTAGACTGTCTAGTCTAAGTTTACATTGAAAGTATTAGGATTAGTAAATCCTTTCCTAATATGTTTTATTGTTCAGTTTGTAAATACTCCTACTAATTTATGTTTAACAAAATGATGCAAATGCAAAAAATATTGACTCTAAAATCTAATATTTGCTAGTAAAAGATTTAAAGGTGCTCAGCTGATTCAATTTGTTGGTGGCTCTCCTCAAGAAGAGATATTTCCCCCTTCTAAGAAACACTCACCACTCAACCAACAAGTCTGTCAGTTGTACTCTGCACTGAAGGGAGAGAAATATCCCAAAACAGCTGTCTGTAGTTGAATTTAACTGGTATGACTTAAGTCCATTTTACATTGGAAGACTTTTCTGAGAACATGGGAATTGAGGATAACTACATACAATAGATGGCACTGTGGAACTCTTCAGTTCTTTCCCATAATCCTTTACTTTATGCAGAAAAGCCAGTGAGTTGTGAAAGGCATAAAAATCCTCACAACAACCAAATTTTTGATGGCTCTCTCCAAGGAGCGATATTTCCCCTAATAATCGACACTAGTCACTCACTAAGCAAGCCAGTAAGTTCTACTCTGCATTGATGAGGGGCAAATACCCCCAAAAAGCTGTCTGTAGTTGAACTTAACTGGTTTGACTTAAGTCCTTTTCACATTGCAAGACTCTTCTGAGTTACATGGGAATTGAGGATAACTACATCCAATAGATGACGCTGTTGAGTTCAGGTCTTTCCCATAAGCCTTTATTTTATGAAAAAAAAGCCATTGAGATGCGAAAGGCGAAAAAATCCTCACACCAACCAATTTTTTTTAGTGGCTCTTCCCAAGGAGAGATATTCTCCCCTTGTGTTCACCTGTGTAAACCACAACTAACTTTCAATATCCTTAAAATAAAACTTCAGGGCTTTAAGTCCTCTGGTATAATGGTCCAAGACAAAATATCAAGAAAATTGAATAAGAAGACTGAGCTCATGACCACATATAATATGCCTAAAAATACTGGCAAAGACCATTTATTCAGTAACTGTAAAAAGATAACATGTTTAAAATGTCCCCCTCATTAAATCCGGCAGTATATAACTGTGTAGTCTGTTTCTGCAGGTATGTGCAGTCACTTCCTCTGACCCTTTTTCTTAATATTGAAAAAAATTGAGAAGTCAGATGGAAATGAATATTACAACAGGAGCACAAGATATGTTTGTGTCTGCAATCATGAAAAAAATTCATGCACGGGAGCTGTAGACCAAAAACAGCAGGGTATTTATAATCAACATTATTTACAGTTGCTTAATTTTTTCATGTTTAATGTATCACAAATGTTGGTGTACATATCATTTTACTAAACATCTCCTAACCCCATGCATAATCATATTACCTATTTAGCATTTGACAAAAAATGGGATCAGAAAGTGTTTGCAGCCCCTTAGTCATATGCAAAAATAATTTGCACAGTCTTTAAACAAGATATGCAAAATAAATGATTAAAGCTGTGCTGTGATTGGGTGTTATGCGCCACAGAGACACTGTTACAATTAGACAACTTTGATAAATGAGACCCGTTGTTTTATCCTGACTCAAGTGTTTTCTAATGTTGCTAGTTAGTAAGAGGCTCATGACCATTGTACAGCAGTCCCGACCTCTATAATCCCTGGTCACAACTGTGTTTTATGTCTATCTATCTTTGCTGCTATTCCATGTACCAAACTAGAACTACTATACTATATACTTCTTCGATGTGGCTATCTGTGTAGTGCTCCAGACTGATTGTGGACTATGTCCAATAGCTGATAACTAAGGGCCACATGTATAAAACTGTTTAGGTCTAAAACTTACTCTTTTGCCCATTGAAACCTATGGGCAAAATAGTGAGTTTTAGACCAAAACAGTTCATACATGTGGCCCTATGTTCTTTCTATTACTCACCCATTGCTTCTGTATTCATTCCAATATCTGTACCAATACCCGAGAAGGTAACACAAGTATAAAAGTCAAAAACTAAGTGATTACATCTTAGAAAAAAACATTACCTTTTTTTAAAAAAAACACCTCAATTGTTCCATGAAACTTTGCAGAGTAATTTACTTACAGGATCTACCACCAAGACGCTAATCAGCCAAAACATCTGTTTCTACTTACAAATCCTGCACAATGTCAGTTCTCATAGCTATAAATTGCTGTTTTATGTGAAATTCAGAATGTCTAACTAAACATAAAAGATACAAAGTGTGATTTGTGATCAGCATCTACAAGTTTAAAATACAAAATACAGAATATAATGATACATTTCAGTAAGACTTATTTCCCAATGAGCCATAATGCATCATAATTATCTGTGCTTACATATTGGGGCTGTCTCATCTAAGTCTGATTACTGCAAACCACTTAAGGAAAATGTAGCAAATGTCCACTTGTGCCTCATAGAGAAGGGCCCAAATTTAGGACACTGCCCTTTGATATCTATATATCCTAACAAGGATAAGGACAAACGTCTTCAAAACAAAAAAGGTCTATTTACAATGTGGTTGAATGCTTTCTATTGTTCCACATATGTTCCTATTCCAGACTTCAGAAGATTATAACGTCCTTTAAAGGGGTTAGTTCACTTATGGACTGTCTAACAAAGGGGTATGTCCCAAAATGATTGGCGCATAGCAAATGTGGTGCCAATATTCAAAAACGGGTCAAAAAGTGATCCAGGAAACTATAGGCAGGTAAGCTTAACCTCTGTTGTAGGTAAAATGTTTGAAGGTTTTCTCAGAGATGCTATCCTGGAGTATCTTACTGAAAATAAATGTATAACGCCATTCCAGCACGGGTTTATGAAGGATCGGTCCTGTCAGACTAATCTCATCAGCTTCTATGAGGAAGTCAGTGCTAGACTGGTTCGGGTTGAGGCATTGGATGTCATATGTCTAGATTTTTCTAAAGCATTTGATACGGTGCCACATAAAAGGATGGTAATTAAAATGAGAATGCTTGGACTGGGGGTAAATGTGTGCAAGTGGGTAAGCAACTGGCTCACTGATAGAAAACAAATGGTAGTAAGTAACGGTATATATTCGGACTGGATCGATGTTACTAGTGGGGTACCACAAGGGTCAGTATTGGGCCCTATCCTCTTTAACATTTTCATTAATGATCTTACACAGGGATTACACAGTAGAATATCGATCTTTGCAGACGATACTAAGCTCTGTAAAGTAATCAACACGATAGAGGATAATGTGTTATTACAAAGGGATCTGGATAAGTTGGAGGCCTGAGCAGGGAAATGGCAGATGAGGTTTAATACAGATAAATGCAAGGTTATGCACATGGGGAAGATAAATCCATTACATGACTACATGTTAAATGGAAAAAGGCTGGGTAAATGTGACATGGAGAAGGACTTGGGAATCCTGGTGGACAGTAAACTTAATTGTAGCAGCCAGTGTCAGACAGCAGCTGCCAAGGCAAATAGGATCAGGGTGCAATAAAAGGGGCATAGAGGCACATGATGAGAGCATTATTCTCCCATTATACAAGTCACTGGTTAGACCACACATGGAATATTGTGTACAGTTTTGGGCACCAGTGCATAGGAAAGACATTGTAGAGCTTGAACAGGTACAAAGGAGGGCAAATAAAAGGACTGGGTGGACTAAAATACCCAGAAAGATTAGCAAGATAAGGGTTATTTAGTTTATAGAAAAGAGGGCTTCGGGGGACATATTAAATATGTTTAAATACATCAAAGGTCAATATAGAGATCTCTCCCAAGATTTACTTAGACCCAGGACTGTATCTAGAACACAGGGGCATCCTCTACATCCTGAAGAACGAAAGTTTCTACAAAAACATAGAAAGGGATTCTTTACTGTAAGAGCAGTGAGACTATGGAATTCTCTGCCAGAGGAACATGTCATGGTGAATTCACTAACATTGTTCAAAAAGGGTTTGGATTAATTTCTGGAGCATAATAATATAACAAGTTATAGTGTCTATGATTCAGAAGAGGGGTCATTGATCCAGGGATTTTTCTGATTGCCAGATTGGAGTTGGGAAGGAATTTTTCCCTAAAATGAGGACAATTGGCTTCTACCTCATTGGGGGTTTTTGCCTTCCTCTGGATCAACACTTTAGCACAACAGGCTGAACTGGATGGACGTCTTGTCTTTTTTCGGCCTTACAAACTATGAAACTATGAAACTTTTTAAAATAAGGCCAACAGGGTGATCAGCTGAAAATTGCAGGTCTGGCTGCTCTCACCCCTGGTGGTCTAGTGTTATTAACATGAAAGGCAAATCCAGGCAAACATTTAAAATGCATGGACATGCTAGGACTGCCAGAATTTCAGAATAGTCAATTACTTTCATGTTTGGTAACAGAGCATATGTAATCCTGAGAAAACCCCTTTGTGGCTATGCTCACATTAAGGGGAATGATACAGACTTTTCCTGCAGTGCAATGCAATGGTTTTTACCCACTGCACTTACAATCTATGAAGATTTTCAAGTCTAGAGTATGTCCTTTTCTACTGGTTGGTGGATTTTGATGTTGATATGAACTTGTCATTACAAAAAGTCAAATACACAACTGAGCCCATCAAAATCCATGTCTGCGAGCATGTTGTGAACTTAAATTGCTGATCATGTTGCAAGCAAATAATTATGAAGGTATCCTAAATTATCTAACTCTCCATGAACACTATTCCCTCAGATACATTTACATACATATGTGTGAATATTATTAGCAGCTTGTCTCATAAATTGTACATTTTAGGCTGCCTACTGGAGCTAATCAATAAGGAAACTGTATGATTACATATTGATCATGGAAATGAGAATGTTAGTAGGGACAAAATGAGGTCATAGCTACCAGCTTGCCTGTGAAGACATATTGGATAACAGGGATAAAACTATGATGATCAGGATTTAGGAGGATGAATGAAAAGGTCAGACTAAGAGACAAGCGGTAATGATTGACTTGGGTAAATATAACCTAGTTTTGGCACACAGCAAGTTAACCATAATGAGTGTACTATATATGGATTGTCAGAGACTATGAGATGTATTATTTAGATTCACTGTAGACACTGACCATTTGGTGGCCAAAGCAAGCAAAATGAATGCCAGAAATAACTATGTTTCTTTATATGCAATAGAAAAAAGAAGAGAGAAAGCGCTCCCTAGCGCAAGTACCGCGACTTGGATATAGCAATTAGTATACAAACTCTTGTACACTAACCTTAATGAGTTGTGCAGGAAGAGGCACAATAATCAGAAGAGCCTTCAGTTAATTGAAGAAATGTTGGTTGTGTGGATTGCTGCTATCTGGTTGCATATCCTGGATCCGGGTATATAAATATGCAGGTAAGGGAATATCCAATGAATTACCGCTGGATTCCCATAGTTCAAACAACCCAAGTGACTGCACTGAACCTCTTATTCAGTTATCAGGATTTTTATTTCTTGAAAAGGAAAATGCGTTTCGTATGCCTAAACACCTCACCAATCCAAACATAATGAAGATAACCTAGTATATATGCACAAAGCAAGAACCACCCATCTGCCCTGTAACATCACCAGCCTTTATAAACAACAATTTTTTGTTAATTTCCCTCTTTATGCAAAATTCTCGATGTGGGTACATAAACAAATCCTCAAAATGGGGGCCTTTAGTTATCCAATTTATAAACTTTAAAAAGCAGTCTACTATTTTGCCTCTTTATATTATTATATTCACTTTTTTCATTTATCTATTATTATGGTAATATTTGTGCTAATATTATTATTTTTGAATATTGACTCCTAGATTGATATTTTTGATACACCTCACAGAGAGAAGGATTATTGTAGCAATGGTTATTCATGGATTGCACTGGACACTTTACTTCTGGCGAATCTTAATTCTACTCCATATCATCACATTTTAGACAACTATATGCTTCCAAATTCCAACAGTATGGTCAATGAGTTTTCTAGAATGACTACATTCCTGTAATCAAAGTGTGACGTTTCTAAAAGTGATTTCTTGAGAATTAATGGAAGAACCTGAGCAGCCCCATGCATCATTGACACAACTCCAATGAATAGCTTTGTGATGTATGGCATGAACAGGATCACACGACATCAGGGTCAAATCAAACTAATGCTGTTATGACTGACTGAATGAACATGAATCCAAAAGCCATGTCATATAATCTAGCCAAGGATCTTAAAGTGGGATCAACGCTATATTAAATGTGTTCTCTGGGTTCTCACTTATATAATGATGGAAAAATATTGTGTGTTACATGAACATTAGTTATGGCTACAATCTAATTTTTGTGGTATGCGGTGATGACGATGAGATTCAACAACTTTTAAAGGAAGAGGAAAGAAGAAAAAAAATAGTATTAATTTACCTGCACAGTCTTTGCAGACAACAACACAAAGGTTGATGGATGCCCAGTCAGGATTTGGAGCACGACAATCTGCACAGCTCCTGTTGGATTCATTGAACCAAATCTTCTCAGCTACTTCATAATCAGCAAAAATTTCTGCTATTGATTGTTGAAATGCTTCAATCCACTCTTTCTTCTCTCTTTCTAACTCTGCTGTAAAGCTAAAAAGTTTGAGATATTAAAAATCCATGGCTAGGCAGGTAGTGAAATAGTTTAAAAGGAGATTCACTTGAAAGAGGTCCCTAATATTCTGCTTTAACTCCTGTTAGGATGACACAAACTAAGCCAAAAAAAATGCTACATACCTTAATATGTATAATTGATTACATTACATGTGTTGCTGGACATGATCTCTGTTTTCTGCCAGACACATGTTAATACAGCATTCCCTGTTCCTGAACAAACATTTTGGCAAGCATATCGGGAGGAGGAGGGTGAGCAGCAATACATTGGATGATTTCCTTTACAAACACCTTCCTGAAGTGAAGTTGAGTCACTGGGAGAAGAGATGTGGGGTTATGCACCCAGGAGTTGCAAACAGAGGTTCAATTTTGTAACAGCTGTTGGACGCCAACTTCACCACTCCAACATGAGGACATTCCAGCATAAACAAAGCTCCATATGTTGAGGAGCACATTGCATGTTTTGTTGAGATTGCGTTATTCTTGCAAGAGGGCCTCTTTTGAGTGAATCTCACTGTATTTTCTCTAATTAAAGGGACAGAAAAATCCCGTCTATGCGTACGGACATCAAAAAGTTGTTCCACTGCTCAGCTCAGAGCAGCTGCTCCAAGACCGCATTTCTCCGGTAGTGGACACTGGTGGAGAAATGTATTGCCATCTGCAGCATTCCCTACTAGTAACAATTGAAAACAACAGCACAAAATGTGACAGCACTACTGAATTTCAGTAATATTCTACATTTTTTTTTTATAGATCAAAAACGGAACTTTGAGTTGCACATTACATCTCAATCATTACTGAGAATTAAAGGAATTGTGTCACCAAAGATGACATTGTTTTCTTTACTTTTCCATATCACTATCAATATTTTTTTTTATTAAAAAAAAAGTACTACAGTTTTCACTTTGGCCACTAAGCCTAATTGACACTTCTTGTTTAGTGTTGAGTGATTGCGTTGGCTATCGAGATCGATCGATAGTCGATAGTCGGCCGCTATCGATAATGTTTTTCGATAGTGAGCATCGATTATGCACAATGACCATTAAAGTCAATTGGAGAGCAACAACACCTTCATTATTTACACCCAAACAAGGCCTGGAGAAGCTGAACATTAACATCCACATATAGTCAAATGGATACGTGCTACATCTTAGGTAAAACAAAACACTTAGGTTATAAAATCACAGAAAAAAGTCACAGACCATTTTATCTATCCCTGTCTTAACACAGCCTGAACCCTTTAAACCTGCATCACCCCACAAATTAAAAAGTGCCAGAAGGCATGTATGATTTGAACCATCGATGTTAACTTGAACTGGACCATTGAATATGCCCTGTCCCTGGAACGCAGCAGAGCCCGAAAAAAAAAACCTGCATGTACCCCCACATTTATAAAAATTGCGCAAAAGGATCCCTTCAACCACCATTTTAGTTGAACTGGTACATTGACTATACCTGTCCTGGGCCAAAGCATGAGCCCCAAACCTGCAAGACCCCACATTTAAAAAGTCCGGAAAAAGGAGTCTGTTCCAACCACCTTTTAGAGTTTCACTAGGACATGACATACCTGTCTTGGGCCACAGCATGAGCCCCAACCTGCATGACCCCCACATTTAAAAAGTGCCGGAAAAAGGAGTCCTTTTCATCCACCATTTTTAGTTGAACTGGACATTGACTAACTGTACCTGGGGCCCACAGCATGACCCAAACCTGCATGAAGCCCCCACATTTAAAAAGTCCGAAAAAGGAGTCTTTCACCACCATTTTAGATGAACTGGACATTGACTATACCTGTCCCCTGGCCACAGCATGAGCCCAACCTGCATGACCCCCACATTAAAAAAGTGCGGAAAAAAGGAGTCTTTCAACCACATTTTAGTTTCATCTGGACATTGACTATACCTGTCCTGGGCCACAGATGAGCGCCCAAAACCTGCTGACCCCACATTTAAAATGTGCCGGAAAAAGGAGTCTTTCAACCATCATATTATTCACTGGACATTGACTATACCTGTCCTGGGCCACAGCATGACCCAGGGCCGAGTTAAAGTGGGTGCGGGTGAAAGCCCAGGCTGGGCGTCCGTCATCTATTTAAAACACAGGTTAAAATGCCCTGATGACGCAGCAACGAAAACTGTTCCGTGCTGAAGCAGAGGCGGAAGCGAAGTGTGAGAACTCCAGCCTACCTCGTAACACAGTCAATACCTGGGTAGCGCTTGCCCCTCCGTATGAGTGTGGACCACTTGAGCTTCACTTT
Organism: Phyllomedusa bahiana; assembly: GCA_025379985.1. NCBI lineage: Eukaryota > Metazoa > Chordata > Amphibia > Anura > Hylidae > Phyllomedusa > Phyllomedusa bahiana. Next base: position 28,205 of record JAODAL010037381.1, read on the forward strand.
GGAAATTCTGGTGGTTACACGCTCCTTTTACACCCAGGTGCCCTTTATCTTGGAATTCTTTTTCCATTTTTACTCAACGTGCTGGAGAAAATGGTCTCTGACTTTGTTCCTCTGTCTGTGCTCCATACTCCATTCCTCTGAATAACCTACATCTGGTCAAGTTTTTCCTGTACTCCCTTGTACAATCAGAGGAATTTTTTAACAGCTATTTTGAACATGCACAGTTTTTTTAGTACATTAATTCTATAAAACACATTTTTAAAATAGGATGGAATCCCACCATGTCTTTGTTTCTCTTTTTTTCATTGTATTAAATGGGTTGTCTCAATACAGGATTGATAGCTATGTTAAAGATGCTTGCGAAAAACAAGTCATTTTGCGAATATGTTGTCCATTAACATTGTCCTAATCCTATTCCTAGATTTCTGACAGCGCACCATCACCCTTGAGCCACTCTTACAATTGCGAGTAAGAACAAATGGTCTTGTTAGAAACAACATTTTTTAAGAATAGGACCTTTAGTATAGCTCATGACACAGAAAAATGCCCCCAAAAACTTCAAAGCATGAACCTTGACCACTTTGGTCAATTGTGAAGAAACAAATGTCTGTTAGAAACAAATTTTTTAGAATAAGACCTGTAGTAAATAGCTCATGTCACAGCAAAATGCCCACAAATTCAAAGCATGGTCCCCTTGAGCCACTTTGGTCAATTGTGGAAGAACAAATTGTCTGTTAGAAACAACATTTTTGTATAATAGCCTGTAGTATTGCTGCATTTTCAAAGCAGCATGACCCAAAAATTAATAAAAATGACTTCTCAGCCACTTGTTAAAAATTGGTGAGGAGAAATGCCACTTAAAAGCCAACATTTCTGTTACTAAGACCATGATTATTTGCTTGTATCCACAGCTACATGACCCCAAAAAATTATAAATATGAGCTACTCAGCCACATAAAAATTGTGATGGAAGAAATGGCCACTTAGAAGCCACATTCTGTTCAAAGGACCATAATATATAGCTGTATCTCACAGCAACATGACACCAAAAATTATAAATTATGACTTCTCAGCCACTATTAAAAATTGTGAGGGAGAAATGCCACTTAGAAGTCACTTTCTGTTCCAAAAGGACCATGATTAGTGCAGTATCTCACAGCAACATGAACTTCAAAAGCCATGACATGCGAAAACTTCTAAGATAAAGTGAGTAAATGAATACGGTGTTGTCATGAAACCTAGCTGTCTTTTACATCTACCTCACATCAAAACCAGCAAAATGAACTGTTGTGAAAGAGGAATAAAAATTGCAGTAATAAATGAAATTTTAAAAAAAAGTTCTCAAGAGGACCATTTCTGTTTGAAAAGGAATGTGAAGTAGAACTGGCCAACTAATCGGTGACCTCGGCAATTGTGGGCCACAACATCAATCAGAGATCCATGCCTGGATTCAACTTGATGAATTCAAACGATCCACATTATCGTGGAAAGCCGATGCGTTCTGTCTGTAAGACTCCTCCAGCTGTGGCTGAAGAGTCCCCTCATATATGACGCTGGCTGCTGGGCAGACAACACTCTAGGCGTGACGAGCCAGCTCGGGCCATTCGCCAATTTGGATACCCAGAAGTCTTATTGGTCCGGAACCCATGCAAAAACATCGGGTGTTTTGAACGCAGATAGTCGTGCACCAGAACTTAAGCTGATCTCTGGTGTTGGTTGTGTGCCCTGCATTGCATGCGATGTGAGGTGGTAAACAAAGATTGCCCATAGGTCACCATTAGGTCCTTCTGCCACCTTGCCTACTGCTGCCGCTACGCCTACTTTGGGCACTCTACTGCGTCAACGTCGCTGATGTTGTTTCACCGTTACATTGGGGGAACGTGAAGCAGACGTCAACAGATGTCTCCAGTTGATCAATCAGCAAGGTCTCCATTTCCTGCATTTTACTCTCTTATTGGGTGGGTGGAAGAAATTGCCAGATTTTTGTTTGTACCGTGGATCCAGGAGGCTGGCCCACCCAATAACTGTTGTTCATTTTGATGCCTAATGCGAGTGATCGATGTTGGATGAAATGGAGCACCCAAGCACTCATGTGAGAGATGGAGCCTGATTTCCCAAGCTCTGTGTCAGGGACACTTAGCAAAACTGATCTTCCTCATCTTCCTCCTCCACCCAAATTCGCGCCAACCTCTTGTCCAAGGCAGACGTCCGTTAACCTTCGTGTCTAGGAATACCTCCTCCCCCTCCTCCTCTCTCCCCGCCTCCGGCACAGCTTCAACACAGCCTGACTTGCTGAGATGATGCACCCTGAGAGCTGATGCGCCACCTTTGCACGTAGCTCTGGACCCCGATATCCACTGCCTTAATGAAGACGCGCGTTGAATTGTGAAACTAGTCGAGGCCTTGTGGATTTGACCGGAGAGAAAGGCTCCGTGTCCGCACTGTGTCCCGTCTCCTCCTCCGTCGCTGGGCTGGACCTGTTGTTTCAGAGTGTCGAAAACGATCGTTCAGAACTAACATCACCACAATGCCAGCAATGACAAGGGCATTGTCCGCACTGACCAATTTGGTGGCTTCTTCAAAACTGGCAGGAATGGTGCAGAGCTCTTTCACCTGGCCTCCACTCCGGTGTTTCAACACCCCGAGGTCCCGCACCTACGCTGCTTGTCATGCATGTGTTCACTTTCGTACTGCGTAATGCAATTTGCCTGCTGCCTCATAATCTGCGTGGCACCAAGTTGAGGGTGAGATTTCCAGCGTGGTTCTGCCACGTCAACAAATGAGAACGGTTGACGGGGAGGCCGGCTGAACGTGCAACCAAGCCAGAAGCGGGACGAAGCTGGGTGCGAACGCCAGAAGTGCGAACTCAGACCTCGAGCCTTCTTCAGCAGGCAGTCGAGACCCGGGTAGCTCTTGTAGAAATTTCTGGACGACAAGTCATGACAATGTGCCAGGAAGGATGGCTCCAGCCTACCGATTCTAGGCGGCCAGCAGATATCGCCGTTATCTCGCACACCATCTTGCTCTGCACAAGGTACTTGTCACCCACCAGCGCTCGGGTCTCGTTGCTTAGAGCCGTACCCACAGCATCCTGACCTGTGTGTGGACGGTCCTCCAAGGCAATTAATTTCAACACGGCCTGGTGTCTCTCTGGGCACGTTATGCCACCAGAGGACCTTGGGGGAAAGAGCCGCTGCACCATCCCTGCGTTTTGAAGAGCATGGCGCCGACCTGAAAGCCACCGTCCACCCCCAGAGACATCCACCCAGCTCACCCAGTGAGCTGTCCACAGAGATAAGCGGCCGTGGCCGTGGCTTAACTAGTCCATGTGTCGGTGGTGAGCATGGACTTTTCCGGACACAGATGCAGACAAACGGGAGCTTGAAATTTTAGATTGACACGTGGCTGCCAGGCAGGGACGGCTTTTTTCTGGCAAAGAAATGGCATGCTCGGCATCTGGTATTGTGGGCAAGGTCGATGGCCATGACGTGCGGAACCCATCTGTGTCCACCAGAATGGAATGGCAACATTTCAAGCCAAAACCTGCAATGCCGGACATTCAGGTCATTATGGCTTTGGGATGGGTTTTGGGTTAAAGTTTGTTCTTCTGCTCCCAAACCTTGGAAAACTAGAAGGCTGGCTCTAGACTGGCCGCTGACGGCGTGCAGGTCCGTCAAACTGGCGGAAGGAGAAAGGGTAGGATGGTCGCTGGTGTTCTGGTGGTAACTCGGGCGACGGTGAGGCTGAAGCTGAGGCTGATCTCTGATCATGACTCTGAGAACATTGGCACTGAGGAACACTTGGTGGTGCGAGAAGGAGAGGCGGAGACAGAGGGTGTGACATGGGGTTGGAGGCCCGCTCGGTCAGGCCTTTTTTGGCCAAGTGTCCCTCTCATTTCAACCTCAGCATTCGCTGCATGTGACTAGACCATGTTGGTGTTGGTTAACCACTTAAGTTCTTGCCTCAACTTAATGCGCTTTACGGCAAAGGGGCATAATAGAACATCGCTGAGTGAATCAGAGGCTTGCTCAAAGAAGGCCCAGGCTTGAGAGTCCAGGACCTTTTTGACGCGATAAGCGAGAGCTGGGATTGCGATGGACCGTAGGCTGGCGGAATCATATCAGCGTACTTCTGCCTACCGCCCTCTCCCTTTTTGTGGCGGGACCCGTATTGACACTACCCCATCCGTCAATCCTCCCGTCCACTGATTGAACCGATCGCAAGCAAATTCTGCGAGAAAAAACAGGATGGAACCGGCAATGTTCGTCAACAGTCATCATCATCAACACAGTTGACTGGTCGTCCTGAATTTCTGCATCAGGAGCTGCGGCTACAGCAAGGGCACTGCAAAGGCCGTTGTCCGACCGCCCATGAATATTGTCCGATTGACCGGCTTCCTTCACCTCCTCTGATGGCATCAGTAACTGGGCGTCACTGCAAACTAAAATCATCCTCTGATCTTTAACATGCCTTCCTTACCCCAACCGGATTTTTGTCATCAAAGAGGTCTTCAGACAAGTGGATTAACCACAGTGGGGGGGTACACGAGTTGACATTTGGCTGCTTCATGTTGGTCGGATGCTGATGAAGCTGATGACGACATTTGAGGCCGTGACTGCGAGGACGAGGAGGTAAGAACCTGCTAGATGCAAGGTTTGCATTAACCACTGAAGGCCAGATTGGCTGCGATGTACGTTACTTGATTCACAGTGGCCCTGACCCAGCGATGACAGGCCCCTGACGGTCTGCAACTGACGATCCGCTGGCATGCGTGTTGTCGCCAGCACTGGAAGGAGCACCTTCTCTCGTACCTCTACCACCATGTGCTACCCCCCTCTTTTGCTGCGCTTACCACCTGCATTTCGCTCCATGTTCAAAATATAAAAATTTGAAAGAGGTAAATTGAATAGGTTTGGAAAGTCTTCTTATTAAAAGACGGCAAATCACAGCTATATTCTCAAATCCCTCCTATCAAAACAAAATTGCTGGATTCAAATTTAGACTGTCAAATGTGTCTATCAACAAATCTGGAAGTGGGCAAAAGTCCAAAAAACACGTATCTGTTATGTTTCTTAGGTATAATAAACGGTATTTTTTGCACCTTTCAATTTTTTTTCCCAAAAAACCTGTGTGAATATAGAAATTGCTGTTTTAAGATTACGTAGATGGCTGCGTCAATGAACAGTGCTGGGTGCGCAAAAAGTCAAAAAACACGTAACTGTTATGTTTTGATATAATAAACATATTTTTTTGCACTTTCAATTCACCTGTGGTGAATATAGAATGCTATTTAAGATTTACCGTAGATTCTGCATCAATGAACAGTGCTGGGTGCGCAAAAGTCAAAAAACACGTAACTTTTATGTTTTGATATAATAAACGGTATTTTTTGCACCCCACCCCCCCCCCCTTTCAATTCACCTGTGGTGAATATAGAATTGCTGTTTTTAAGATTTACTAGATTCTGCGTCAATGAACAGTGCTGGGTGCGCAAAAAGTCAAAAACACGAAATACGTTATGTTTTTGATATAATAAACGGTATTTTTTTGCACCTATCAATTCACCTTGGGGTGAGAATATAGAATTGGCTGTTTTACAAGATTTTACGTAGATGACTGCGTCAATGAACAGTGCGGGTGCGCAAAAGTCAAAAGAACACGATAACGTTATGTTTTTATATAATAAACGTATGTTTTTTGCCCTTTCAATTCATCTTGTGGTGAATATAGAATTGCTGTTTTAAGATTTACATATATGCTGCGTCAATGACAGTGCTGGTGCGCAAAAGTCAAAAAACACGTAACTGTTTATGTTTTGATATAATTAAACGGTATTTTTTTGCACTTCAATCACCTGGTGTAAGTATAGAATTGCTGTTTTAAGATTACGTAGATGCTGCCGTCATGAAACAGTCTGGTGCCGCAAAAGTCAAAATACACTAAACTGTTTATGTTTTGATATACATAAACGGTATTTTATTTGCACCTTTCAATTCACCTGTGGTAGAATATCTAGAATTGCTGTTAAGATTTACGTAGATGCTGGCGTCAATGTACAGTGCTGGGTGCCGCAAAAGTCAAAAAACACGTAACGGTTTATTTTTGATATAAATAAACGTATTTTTTTTGCACCTTTCAATTCACCTATAGTTGAAATATAGAATTGCTGTTTTAGAGATTTTACGTATATGCTGCGTCAATGAACAGTGCTGGGTGCGCAAAAGTCAAAAAACACTTTACTGTTATGTATTTATATAAATAAACGTAGTTTTTTGCACCCTTTCAAGTTCACTGTTGGTGAATATAGAAATTGCTGTTTAATATTTATGATAGACTCGTCAATGACAGTGCTGGGACGCAAAAGTTCAAAAACACGTAACTGTGATGTTTTCGTACGATACACGGTATTTTGCAACAAACAACCTGTGGCTGACTACAAGAATGCTGGTTTGTAATTTAATTGCAAGGGGTGGGAATATATCAATCAGTCCACAGTTAATGGAAAATGAACACCTATCCTGAATGTAAACTAGATGATAACAAGTGGAGTTTGCAGCTAACCAAGAGACCTGCGTTAATAGAAATGATTTTTTTATCCAAGATAATTTCAGGCTGCCCAATTATCCAGGAAATATTTCAATAGCAAACTGTTAATAATAAAATGATTCCACTACAAGATGTCTACACTAAGTCGTTGGTGAACGTTATCCATGTTCTTATAGATAGAGCTTGTCTGTGGTTTCGCCCGGGGGCCCCCCCCCCCCCCCGCTCCCACCGCCGTGAATTTACAGCGGTAGATGCTGCTTGTATAAATTTCTCTAGCTAATACATAAAATGTTCAAATCTTCTAATTCTGAACTAAATTGGAAGGATCACAGCTAATAGTAGAGGTTTCTCTGTGCCAGAAATAGACTAATTTCGCTGAAGCTGTTTGGCCACAGGCAGAGCGCAGGTCCTATCCCCTATGAGACGCTGAGAGACACTGAGGTTTTTATGTTAAACAGGAAAACGCTGTTCTATGGTAAAACGAGGTCATGTGCTTTTTCCAGGCCCAATCGCAACCATACACCATCCCAGTCAAGACGGTCGCACACACATCTCACCCTGCTCTATTCTGTAATCTGATTGCTTCGCCGCCAAAATTTACAGGAAGCGCCGAAAAAGGCGCGATCTTAACCCCTTAAGGACCCCACCTTTTTGGCCTTCCTGACCCAGCCCAATTTTTAGAATCTGACATGTGTCCATTTATGTGAGAATAACTTTTTGACACTTTTACCTATCCATGGGATTCAGAGAATCTGTTTTCTCGAACACATTGTGCATTTAGTAAGTAGAGTAAGTTAGTAAGAATTTTTATCCATACAATCCTTGAATTGTTTTGTGAAAAATATCAAAAGTTCATGAAAATTTGGAAAAATTAGCGATTTGAAAGGTTGCAAAATTTCTGCTGCAAGACAGATAAGTATTCACCACAAAAATAGTTTATGAACTAGCATCTACATATGTCCACTATAGTTGGCATCATTTTTTAAATGTCTCTTTTTTTTTTTACGACATTAGAAGGTCTTTGAAATTTAGATAAGTAATTTCCTACAATTTCAGAAAATAATGCAATATTACATTTTTTTAGGACCACTCCATTTTTCTGACTTGGCTTGAGAGGCCCTGCATGTTAATTAAGCGGTTTTTCTTCTGCTGTGGTGACTCCAGAAACCGTCTTTTTTCCCCGCCAAAATACAATCTTCCTGTAGCCTAAATCACAGCGAAGGTTAATTACAATTTTTTTTTCTCTTTGTTGTGTAAGCGAAGAAAACACGCAATTGTATACACCTACAAAGCTAGTAGTTTGTGCTGCTCAATCTTTTGCGCAATTTACATCCATGGGGTTAATTAAGCGCTGTTTTTCTGCTGTGGTGACAAAAAAAAACCAACTTATTCACAGCCAAAAATTACAAATTTCCTCTACCATAAATCACAAGGGCGAAGGTTAATTACAATTTTTTCTCTTGTTGTGTAGCGTAGAAAATATGCAATTGTAACACGCTATAAAGCTAGTAGTTTGTGGCTGCTCAATTCTTTGGCGCAATTTACATCCAGGGGTTAATTAAACGTTGTTTTTCTGCTGTGGTGACTCCAAGAAACCGTTTTTTTCACCGCCAAAAATTACAATTTTCCTGTAGCAAAATTTTCACAAGCAAAGGTTAATTAAAAATTTTTTCTCTTGTTGAGTAGCGTAGAAAACACGCCATTGTAACACGCTACAAAGCTCGTAGTTTGGGGTTTTGCTCAATTGTTTGGAGAAATTTTACATCCAGGATTAATTAAGCTTTTGTTTTTCTGCGTGGTGACAAAATAAACCGTCTATTTCACCCCCAAAAAATGAAAATTTTCCTGTAGCATAGTGCACAAGCGAAGGTTAATTACAATTTTTTTCTCTTGTTGTGTAGCGTAGAAAACACGCCATTGTAACACGCAACAAAGCTCTTAGTTTGTGGTTCTCAATTTTTTTGGCGCAATTTACATCCAGGGGTTAATTAAGCGTTTGTTTCTGCTGTGGTTGACAAAAATAAACCGTCTTTTTCACCGCCAAAAATTACAATTTTCCTGTAGCAAAATTCACAAGCGAAGGTTAATTACAATTTTTCTCTTGTTGTGTAGCTAGAAAACACGCCATTGTAACACGCTACAAAGCTCGTAGTTTTGTGGTTGCTCAATTGTTTGGCGCAATTACATCCAGGGGTTAAATTAAGCTTTGTTCTGCAGTTGTTAACTCTGTAAGAGAAATTTTTTGTTTTTTTCACTGCCACAGAAGAAATTCTGTAGCATAATTCATATCCGAAGGTTAATTAAGCCTGTTTGTGCTTTTATATTCAGTAAAATACACAGAGTTTTTTAAACGGCACATACAAGTAAATTTTTCCTGCCCATTTGTGGAGCGCAATTTATATCCAAGGGTTACCAAGCTTGTTACTGGGTTCATTTGGAGTCAAATAACAGGGTGTGTATTTATCAATACAGATATCTTTCATCAAACAGTGTCTGAAACTTTTTAGAACAAACAGTATGTCAGACAGAGAGGTGGCGGGCTCTTCACCTGCGAGGGGCAGAGGCACAAACTTTCCAGGCCCAGGTCGCTGGCACAGCAAGGGACGTCGCAGCAGGGGTCACTCTGAGGCCACAACGCCGCTGTCATCTAGCGGCCGTGTGTTGTTCAGCAACCCAATGGTTCTTGATTGGTTGACTAGGTCATCCACTTCCCTCCCAGTGACATCTGACAACCCCAGCCAAGAGTCGGTGGGAACGTCAGACACAACCCTTATTTGGCATGGCCCGGGAGCGGGTCAGAGGCCCTACCCTGTCCTCAACCCGCCTTGTCCCATGCGGTTCCCTCAGTCAGAGATATACTATGTGGTGTGGGCTCAGCGCCACTATATAGCGAGGATGAACAATTTGAGGAGGGCAGTCAGCAGCTACTTGGCAGCGAAGAAATGGGGCCAATATCCCCTACTTCTTGCAGTAGGCGGCAAAGAATAGATCTTGAGAGTGGCATGGGAGGTCATGTTGTGAGGGGTCAGCCTCTGCATACCAAAACCGGTGATGAGGACAGCATGACGATGAACACAAATAGATGATGATGTAGCCGGACCGCACTTTGGGACCGGTGAGGCAAGGGCTACATCATCATCAGGGGAAAGAGGGGGCCAGCTTGCGCGTCGGCAGCGGAAGCAGCCAGCAAGTGGGTAGTGTGGTCGTGAGTCAGCAGGGTAGCAGCAGTGTGAGGTCGGGAGCAAAGCGGCCACGGGGTAATAAACCCGCTTCGCAGGTCCAAGAAAGTAGCGGCACAAGGGCTCAGCGAGGCAGCGGCGGTAGTAGTCACTCAGTGCGGAGCGTTGGCGGTAAAATCTGATACCCCGGCGATGTGGCAGTTCTTTGCTAAGACCTCGGGGAGCCGAATATGGTATAGTAGAATCTGTGGGCAGAAAGTGAAGCGTGGCCAGGAGCTAAAAGTTGGCACCACGGCCCTGCTCAACACATGCAGCGTCACCATCCGGTGGCCTGGGAAAACGTGGCTCAGATGTGGTGGTCCATCCTGCCCCTATGCAGCAACAGCAGCACAGCGCCCAATGGGACGCATGCCATTGCAGCCAGTCAAGGCTCCACCACCTCTGCAGAAGGGGGCTGTTTCTCTTTGACATCTCTTCGGTCCAGATGCTCCTGCTCCTCGCTACTCATGGGGCACAGTCGTTCAGCGAGGTGATTGCAAAGAGAAACAGTATGCGTCCAACCATCCTAAGGTGCAGCAGCTGACTGTGCTCCGTCCAAGTTGTTGGTACTGCAGTCCCTCCCTTTCCAAATGGTGGACCTGCACCATTCGAGAATAATGCTTGTGCCGACCAGATGGGAGTTCCAAGCCGTAATTTTTTTTCCAAAAAAGGCAGTACCAGCATTCATAAATATTAGAACAAAAGGGTGGGCCACCTTGACTTATCGTTTTTCCAAGGGGCACGCGCGCGGCTCTGGACTGTAACTACGGGCAGGGCCCCAAAATTTCCTTTACGGCCCACTGGGGGAATTCTTCCCGGGCCCGTCACACCAACAACTCGGGCGGAGACGGTGCTTTTCTCCTCCCCGTTTTTCAACTGCGGCTCCTGCGCCAATACCCCCCTCCCCTTCACCACACCACCACTCAGCCTCCACTGTATGCTCCATCATACCACATATAGGGCACAGCGGTGTCACGCATTCACAAAACCCGGCTTTCCTCGCGAACGAATTCACAGGGGAAGCTGCCCGTCATGCACAAGAAATCGATGTGGGCTTTTCCGGCCAACTGCAAATCGGAACCATAGTGACGGACCAATGGGAGGAACATGGTGTCCCACTGCACCGAGGAGGGGGTGATCCAGCCCCTGCATGGCCACTGTTCAATCGGGTTTGTGAAAAGGTTTCCCGAAGCTTCCACCGATCTTTAAAATTTTGAAAAGGCCAGGGAAACTGTGCGCACTTCTCCTTCCAAAAAAGCCAGGAACACCCCCCTTTTAGTTGCAGCGGCAGAACGGCCTCCCCCAACACCCTCTGAAATGCGATGTTTCCACCCGTTTGGAAATTTAAGCCTGCACATGTTGGACCGACTGTATAACAAAAAAAGGCCATTAAAAATTTTTTGAGAACAGGGGGACAGTTTCTCCCCTGTTAACTTTGATTCACCAGGGCAGCCATGCGGGCAACCCGCCTTTGTTGAGGCCATTGGGGACACGTTATTTGTCAGTCCCCCAGGACTACGGGATGAAAAAACGTCTTCCACGCTTCATTCCGGGAACAATGCTAAAAATCTGCTGGGCGGGGGACTGGAGACGTGGCCTACATCTCTGGCCACATGAGCCCGGGTGGGGACGAAAGGGAAAAGGGAAAGGGGGAATTTGGAAAAGAAATTGTCTGGTGAAAAGTGGTTTTTCTACCCAGGTGACAAGAAGGAGGACAGGAGCACTGGGGAGTAGAGGGGAATAGGAAGACGAGGCAAAGAACACCAAAGCACCGTGCAAAAATACAGGGGAGATAGACCCCGGGGAGCACCACAGACCATTTTGTCAAATGGGCCCCCACATGCTGATTGCCTGGCAGGGCAGCCCAAAAGTCACACGGGAGAAAGATGACTTCTGGGTCTCCCCCCCCAAAAAGGGGGCCTTTTTTCCCAGCTATTTTAAGGAGGGCAAACTCAAAAACTATAGGGGAAAACCTCCGTATCATTGGCCGCGCCATATGCATCGCCCTCCTCTGACAGTCTGTCCGGTGGGTTTTTCACGCTCACGTACTTCTGCCGCGGTGCCGGGGAAGGTGGGGGGGTTTGGGGCATACAAGCTCCATCAGCAGCAACCTAAGTCTGGACACTGAGAGCACTTTCCCTTTACCCGCCTAGGAGGGGGGACAGTCGCCAGGGGGAGCAGCAGCAGGGCCTGGAGCAGACCCTGAAACCAACAGTGTTTGGGCCACTTGGACAGCCCGCCACCCCAGTTAAAGATCCGGACTACTGGCAGCCAAACTGATGTGTGGCCCAACTTGCCGGGTTTCAGTGGAAAGCGGGCCTGCCCCGGCCCGTATTTGGCATCGAGCCGGGTTCATGCGGCGGGCCCTCGTTACCCCAAGGAGAACCCCTGTCCACGGGAAAAAGAGGAACACTGACCTTTTCCCAAAAGAAACAGGCGGGATGGCCCCGGGTTTCCCACAACCAAAGCCTTTGGTGTCAGACACATCAGCC
>JAODAL010037382.1:0-40458 GCA_025379985.1 Phyllomedusa bahiana
ACATCAACAGTAAATTTTCACCTGTTTTCCTTGTGGAACATAACCAAAGAAATTAACATGTTCTATTTTTTTTACGACTAAAAAACCAACCGCGGGGAATAAAATATTTTCTATTGATGTCAATAGGAATGGTATACTTTCGGTTTTAGATGAGTATTTGAAATATTTGTCATGTGGACATAGCCTTACATTGTTATTATATACTCTTGTCAAGTACCTATGTAAGGTCTTTGCTTTCGCTGTAATTAGTGCTGCTAATCTATCCTTTATCTTAATTTAATAGAATAAAAAGCTGTTATAGTCTGCCATGACACAGAGAATGAGATAGTCAAGCTATATTCTAGCCATGTTCATTCTGTCTACAAGGCTGCTAGCTAAACTTTCACTTATCTCGTTTTACTCTTTTCTTCCACACTGCAATGAGAGAGAGAGAGAGAATGCCTTCTTGAATCAATCATGGATGCTACCATTATAACATGACTATTAGCTGGCTATTTATCCCTGCTGCTTGTAGTTCACTGTTTGGGCAAGATATTCAATTATTTTAGAATTGTCGCTCAAAATAGAGGTAGCAATTTACTATGTATGGAGTGTGCCGCTGACAAGTGAATGAATCTAAGAAACAACAAAGAACACTCATTTCTTTAATGTAGCCAGTGGACTGCAAATTCTACACTGTGAATCACTGGCAGTATGCTGCAACAGTGTGTCACAAGTGCACACCCTAAACCCCACTTTTGACTGTGGTCTCACTCATGCCTCCGATCCCCAGCCCAGTAGTCACCTCTCTAAGCTCCTGCTTGGCTCACAGACACTGGCCGGCAAGTGCATACCCGTTCTCTAGGGCACGTGATGGATTATTAAATGGGGTCACTCATCCAAAGTAGCCGGCCACCTGGGAATATGAAAATCTTTATTATTTATCTCACGGCACTGCTGGTGGTCTATTCTTGTTCAAAATGTCAAAGATGTTGTTCTCTCTTATTTTATTGTGCCTGCAAAAATTTTTCTTGTTTTAGAGGGGTTGTCTCACTACAAGGATTGCTTTTTATGTTAAAGATCTTGCAAAAACAAGTCACTTAGCAATATGTGTCCATCAACAGTATCCTACCTATTCCTAAATATCCCATCTTATATGGGTTGCATCAGGATCTCAGGTTGCTATAGCTACATATCTGTTCGATCTTTCCTGATAGGCTGAGATCACTGGTCGCTATAGCTACAGACCTGGTGTCCTCAGCAGCTCATCACTGTAGGCCAGTAGAATCCAGTAAAGCCAGTAAACACGCTCCTGAATTCAAAAATGAAACTGAGAAAAACAGGACTGAGATAAGAATTGATGTAGTGAGACAACCCCTTTAAGCCCTCTGGACTTACCTCCATCCTCCAATCACACAGTCATTTGGGTGGTCACTGATTGCTTCTCCAAGATGTCTCATTTTTTGCCACTTTCAGGTTTACCTTCTGCTCCGCAACTTGCCATACATTTCTTCCAAAAAAATATTCCGTCTGCGTGGAACTACCCTTCCTATTCTGTCTGACCAAGAAGTTCTAGCATGGACTCTGTTATCAACTACAAGTTAATTTGGACTTCTCTTCTGCTTACCACCCTCAATCCAATGGACAAGTAGAGAGTGAATAAATACCTTGGGACCTATCATCATCATTTTGTTTTGTTTGGTCAAGACAATTAGCCCAACCTTCTTCCCTGGACTGAATTCTCATACAGCAATCCTGATTCTAATTCTGCTGGAGCCTCTCCCTTCTTCTTTATTAATGGGTGACATACCTGCACATCTCTCTCCCCTGCCTCAGATGTACTGGCTGTGGATGCTCAGGTTCAAGAGATTTCCTACATCTGGATACCCGTCAGTGTCTTCTCCAATCACGCTCCTAGTCTAAATAACAAATGGATAAAATCATAGACCTCCTGTAGTTTTCAATCTTAGTGATAAGCTTTGGCTGTCTGCCCGGCAGGTCCGCTTCAAGATTCCCATCCTCAAGCTTACAGGATACTTACGAGGTTCAAGAAATCCTGGCAGAGAAACATCTCAAGGGTAAACATTTCTTTCTTATAGATTGAAAGGGGCTCAGGCCTGAAGAGAGGTTGTGGGTGCCATTGGAGAACATCAATTCCCCCGATCTTATCCACAGATTCCACCAACAGCAGATCTAGAAGTAGAGAGGGCTTAATAGGGGGGTTCCATCCTGAGGCGTACCACAGTCCCCACTCTGGACCATGGTCATACTCATGCCTCAGTTTCCCATTGCTAGTACTTACCTCTCCTCGCTTCTGCTCAGCTCACAGACACAGTGCTCTTTTTTACTCCCAAAACTAGGACTATAAAATGACTAATTATTATTTTATGGCAGTTTTGAATTAAAAGGGTTACAGTTGGTCTGCAACATTAAACATTTGAGTCTGTACTCAGATCTACAACTGCTGTTCCAGTGCTGCAGGATCTCTTCGATGTTCCCAGCCAATTCCCAAGTGATGGCCCTGGTAGTCAAATAGCAGCAGAGACAGCTGAGGCTAGTGTATGGTGCACATGAGCGATGTACATAGTGTCACTAGAGGACAAACTGGGAATAGTGGAGCTCTAATAGTGTTGGAATGGTGGTGGCACTAATGGTGAGTACAGATTATTATTGTATTTTTTTTAAGTTTTGTCCAGTGCAAGGGTTTCCTAAGATCTTAAAAAACTCCTTTAACAACCTAGAAATATTGGTGACTTTATTTTTAATATAAGGAGCATTTTCCCTTATTATACATTTGTCATAAATAACCTCAATATGTGTAACAAACTTGCCATAACATACAAAATCCTAAGCTATGTAGTGTATATAAGAACTATGGCAGGACTTCCTGTTGGCTCCTGTAAAATTAAATTGCATTGTGGATTTTTTAATGATACATCAGTCCTTCAGTGCCCTTTTCACAGTGTTTCTCTCAGTGATTAATGTTCTTGGTATGGATCTTTAACGCCTCTCATGTAAGTCAAGTTCCTAAGAGTCTTTGTGAGTTTAGAGTACCTGTCAGAAATGTGATGGAGAAAATATCTTCTGAGCACAGTAAGTACTAGATATTGGTAAAAAAAATCTATAGTTCTATGTGATGCCAATAGACTGAACATTAAGATGTCTGGGAGCTTAACTCTTGTCTATCGCGTTACAAGTCCTGTGCCAAGAATATAGAAAGTAGTGTAATTAATGGCTTGAACAACCAGCCTGTTACTCCAAAATTCTGTACTGAGGAAATAAAATCTATGAAATTATAGTGTACTGGGAAGAGCTGCATATTAATGTTATACTATTCACCTGCCAAATGATTACTTTGGCTATGGATAGTGAACAGTACCTGCACTTGTTCAGCATTTACCTGTTGAGTCAAGCAATAATCAAGAGTTCAATATGAACATAAATTTAGAGTTTCTATTAGTTTATCTGAGCAATCCTCACTAGGGTTAACACCCATACACATTAGCGGATGTGTAAATTTAAGCTATTGGCCCACCAAAATATGTAATTAGTATGCAGCCTATATCATGTCCATTGTTTAAAGTACTAGTCCTCAAATACAAGAGGGTATTGATGTATATTTGGCTGAGCCTAGTAAAAACAAAATTTTTTCAAAGTAACATTATTTTGTTCTTTTCATCACCTCTCACCTCTATACATTTAATGAATCAATCAAAACGTGATAGTAAGCATGTCCCAAATTTGTATCCTGTTCTGTGAACCACAACTTCACAGCCTCAATTACCATCTTGTTTGTAGTAAATTAATTTTCATCCTTTAAATGATTTTTGAGTTTCGAATAAAGATAATAATCAGATAGGGCCAAACCAGGAAAATATGGCTGATGATCAATTTCAAAGCGATTCCACTGAGTTTTTGCAGAGCTATATAAGACTTGTGGGTGGGCACATTATCCTGCAAAAAACAAAACACCTTTGGAAAGTTTTCCCCCTCGTGTTCCCACAATATTGTCCTGAGGTTTGTTTAATAGAGATGTGTAATGTTCTCCCATAATTGACTGTCCATGCTTCTACTTATCCATAAGTATTATGCCTAATTTTTCACAGGAAAAAGAGGCAAAAACTTTTCCAATAGACTTATGAATACAAAACTTTTTGACCAGTGGGGAATATATATAATGCAGAAGGGTGAAAAAGCGATTAAGCCCACTAGAAGTCAAATACTGTAGTGGGACTGCTTATATAAGTGTAAAAAAAGAATTTTAGAAGTATAAAAAAATATTAAAAGTTCAAACCACCCACCCTTTTGCTATTTTACCAATAAAAAATAAAAAAGTTACATATAATCAGTATCGCCGCATGTCTTAAAGTCCAAACTATTAAAAATAACACATATCCCTTATGCTGAACACCATAGAAGAGAAAAAATTCCAAATGCCAAAATTCCGTTTTTTTGCCCATTTCAAGTACCCCCAAAAATGGAATAAAAAGTGATCCAAAAGTCTCATTCATCCCAAAATGGTACCAATCAAAAACTATGTTTTTAAAAGGGTGGAAAAAAAAATTTTTGGTTGGAAAAATTATTGCTGCAGTGAAAAATTTTTAAGAAATAATATAATTTTTTTTTTTTGGGTTGAAAAGTACTAAAACATACAAAAACCCTGCAAATTCAGTTTTACTGGAATCTTTTCCGACCTACAAAATACTTTATAACACTTCTTTTTTATAAAGAGTGTATAGCATAAAAACAAAAACCCCTGCCGAAAAAGGGGGTTTTTTTTCCCTTTTTTTAACCCCATTTAAAACAATTTTTTTTCCCCGGTTTCCCCAGCAATGTCTGTTTACATGGAAAAAGGGAAGGAAAAATTTGTAGATGGAAAAAAAAAAAATTTTTTGGGCAAATTGGAAGGGGGGGGGAAAAAAAATTTTAAAAAGGGAACCCAAAAAATAACCGGGCCTGTCAAGAAGGGAAAAATGTTTTTAAAAAAATTTTGTGTTGGGCCCCAAAATGCCCCACTGTGGTTTAGTCACATTTTTAAAAAGGGTTTTTTTTAAAAAATACACCAAAAAAATTTTAAAGGAACAAAACAAAAAATTTTAGGGACAAAACCCCTAGCACGATTTTATGAGACATCCCCACAAATACAGACTTGTATATTAAAACGTTTTCTGGACATTCAGGGCATTGCTGCACAATCTATTGTGTTTCTCCCCTTAGCATTACTTTACAAAAAAAATCACAGCTAAACTTTGGTTTTTGTTGCCCCAATTTTTTCAAAAAAAGGTTTGCTTTTTATTTTTCCCAAAACTCTTTAAAAACATTATTGCATTATTCTTTTTTTTTTCCAAAAAATCTAAAATCTGGATGAAAAACCTCCCAAGGGGACCCAGGGCCCAAAAAAATTTCCTAAGGTCCACACAGAAATTTTGTCAAAATGGCGTCCAAAACCCGACAGGATTTTTACATTCTGGCCCAACAACAGGACTGTGATTTTTGGCACAGAGTTACGAAAAAAGCCCACGGCGGTTTTTGTTTTTTCCCATCCCCCCTAAATATATTGTACAGGGCCCAAACACCCACATCTGAGAAAATTCCGGCGGAATATACAACATGTTGAAATATTCCGAGGGAAATTTTGGTTAAAATTTTTATTGCTATAAAGGGGGCCAGAAACAGAAATCATTGGATTAAAGCTCCCCTTTCCGGAATTACATGTTTTTGTTTTTTTTTATTTGATTGTACATGACTATATAATGTTTTAGCCCTAATGAAAAAAAAGGGGGGGGAATTTTGTTTTTTAAATCCCCCCTTGTAGAAAATTAAATTGTAAAAACGATAAACATTTTAAAATTTTTTAGTTTTTTTTCATTAGGTTCTGAAAATTTTTTTGAAATTGCAAAAAAATTTAAATTTTGTTTTCCCTCACCCTGGAGTCAGTGCTGCAACATTCTTTCTCTCCACCAGTCTTTATGTTTACTTTTTCTGATCAGTCATGTTCCGCTGCCTGATTGCACTGTTAGGCATGCAAAATTTTTCCAAAACAGTAAAATTCAGAAAAGGGGGGCCTTTTACTGTTGCACCCCAAACATTTTAATACACAGACAGAAAATATTTAAAACCATTGTATTCTGCTATTTTTTTTATTTACAGCTAAACCCTTTAAAATTTAGCCCATTCAGAAAAAATTAGGGCTTGGTTTCCCTTAATCCAACTAAATTTTATTAAGACAAGAGTGAATGGGGGACAAGTATTAAAAGAGGTGTTCCCACCATACACTTTGAAGACATATCAATAAATTATGACATCAAAGTGTGAAAAGTGTGGGTCCCACATCTAGGACCCTCACCTAATTTTGTTTTGGGGAATGTGTCCCCCGGAAAGTCTTTGCTTAGAATGAACACTTGCGAAAGCTCTCTTCTTCCAATTGCAGTCAAACAACCACGACCAAAAATCAACCCCCATAAAACAGAAGGGAGGGGTTTGTGAAACAAGCAGGGCCCAAACTCCCCAAATTCGAGACAGATTTTTGGGGGGTCCATTTTTAAAAGGGTGGGAACACAATAAAAGGGATGGGGGAAAACCCCCCTTTAAATGAAATTTATACCATTTTTTTTAGATAATTGAAAAACCCTGTAAAAAACACTTTTATGTAAGCAGGGGTTTCCCCACCCCTTCTCCCGGGAAAGGGATGTTTTCCCTTTTTCCTTTGTGACCTGTGTTGAGAAAATGCCGTTCTCTACTCTGTCCATTAGATGTCTGTCCTGCTCAGCCAGTTCACAAATGAACACAAAAGTTTACCCAAACTCAAAAGGTTTAAATTTCATTTTAAAAATTAAAAAATTTTGCAACCAAATTTTTTGCATTTTTTCCTACTATTTAAATGAGGGCATTCTATGTTGCCCCCAAAAGGAAAAAAACAGATCTTTTTAAAACCAAACTACATTGCAAAGAAAAATGTGATCCCGGATTTTTTTTTTTAAAAAAAGGTAAAACCCTGTTTTTTTTTAGGAAACATTTTAAAGATTAGTTTTAAAAGTTTTTAAAAAAAAACCTTTTTTAAATTATGAATGTAGGAACATGGAGTGATCCCAAATTAAAATATGAAATGTACCTTTTTCTAAAACCTTTTTTACGACACCCAAAAAAAGAATTTTTAAATTTTAAAAAAGGGTTGTCGAGTTCTTTTTAAAACTATTTTAAATGGGGGCCGGGAATAGGAAAAAGTAAAAAAAAAAGTAATAAAAAAATTCCTAGTTTCTCGCCACTCCACCTAAAGCCCCCCGTCACCCATTTTCTATTCAATTCTGGGTTCTCATAATGACACACAGGAAAGGTTCATGCTCCATGTTGTGTGAATGAAACACAAGCCTTTCCTGTTTGTCAAGATGAGAACCCAAAAGTGTAGAGGAATCGGTCTATAAAGGCTTTAGAGCGACAGAAGTGGGGGGCCCAAGGGGGTTGTGTAAAATTTTGTTTTTTTTTAATTTCCTTATCCTGAATTTTCCCATATAGTTTAAATTTTAAACCCAAAATTGGACAACCCTTCTAATGAAAGTAATTTTGTTGTTGACAGACAGCATTTTTACTCGGGACTTTAATCAATTAACGGGTTTTTTCCCCTTTTAAAAATTGGGTTTTATTTTCCCTTTACTAAAAACTGCCCATAAGGGGTAGAAATATATGGTGCAATTAATGTGTGGACGAGATGTAGCCAGCGTCCTACATGTCATTTTTAAGTCGCTGGCAAATCAGCACTGGAAAACTACATAGCAGTTAACAAACAATGTAAGCGCTAAAACTAACCAATATCACATAGTGTATTCCAACCCTAACAATGAACTTAAAGGGGTTTTCTCAGCACGGGTTTTTTTCCCACCAGACATGAGTTTGTTTCTCTCTCCCCCTTTTGGGAAAGTTTTAAAACCCAGGGGCTTTGTCTCCCCACGTGGGGTGTCTTCCCATGTTTAAATTGGTGACAAACTTTCCCTTTTGGGGTTTTTAGTGCATTTTTTCACGGGAGGGGAATGTCACGCTCTGCAGCCCTATTTAAATGGTTTTTCTCATGCCGGGGGAAGCTCCCATTCCCTCCACAAGCCCCCTTGAAACTGGGAACACCGGTATTGCTGTAAACAGTTATACATTCAGCCTGAACTGATTAAACAAATGTGAGAAATGCACTATTCTCTCCCCTATGTTATCAGGCAGGAGATAGAGTTGAAGAAAAAGTATAAGGCAAATTTATATGGTTTGGGGGAGTGTATAAGGCTGTTTTTAATATCGGTGTGATATCTGGCAGCTAAAAAGTAATTCCCCAACCTTTTAAAAGGAGCGTCCCCTGGAGGGGAAAGCGAGGGGAAAGCTCAGGTACCCTTTTTATTACATAGCTTGGGAGGGGTAAAAGTTTAATGAGAAATAGACAGCCAGCCCCAGAAAGCCATTTTCCCTTTTTTTTTTTCACATAGCCAAGGGAAGGTGCGGCAATAATCACAAAAAGGGGGTTAAACAAAATTTTTCAGGCACCCCCATCATAGAAAAGAGGGTGTGACCCCCCCCCAGGCTTTTTTTTAAAGCTTTGGGACCCCCACAGATTGGGGCTCAAAATTGCCAACAAATTTGATTTAGGAAATAAAAACCCAAATTTAAATAAAGTGCTTTTTTTTACGCCCCCTTTCTTTCCATATATAACTTTGCGTGAGAAAAACCCCTTTTTTAAAAAAGCTAGTGTCACTGAATTCATCATAAAAAGAAGAAGACATTTACCATCCCTTGCTTGAGTTTTGCTTTTTTGGGTTATGGTACTTTTAAAAATGACATCAAATTTTCATGACCCCTTTTAATGTTCATTTTTGGCGGAAAGAAAGAATGTGACTCCAAGTCCGAGTCACAAGATTTTAGTTTCATAAAAGTGCTGATTGAATTGCTTAAATTATACCAAAAAAATTATTACAAATGCTAGATCTTACTCCCATCTTGCAATGTTGCAATGTTGTGGAATATGAGTAGGAAATAAGATTTTGTAAAAACAGAACATATTCTGGGAACACCACAATCCAGTAAACAGGAGGGTGTTGTACTTTGCTTCACAGCGCAAGGACAGGAGTGACATTTTACAGTAAAAGCAATAATAGGAAATTATAATGCTACCAATGGACTGAGCTATGGCAGACAATTCTAAAATAAAAATACATTTATTGTAGTGCTAGGTGCCGTGGTCTGATCCCAGAGCCATAGCTGCGCCCACTTACCTATCACTGTCTGAGATTTAAAGTGCCATTCATTCTTGCCTAGCCTATCTCTTCTGTCCTATTAATATATAAGTGCCCACTTGTTGGTGTCCTCCCGTGTCGGTTTCCCCTTCCCAACGTACGTTAGCCAACCCCTTCCCGGTGAAACCATCTCCTCCCTCTGATTGGGCCCTTTTAACACTTTATAAACTATAAGATCCCCTTTCCCTTTGAAGACTGAATACGTTTGGAGAGTTCCAGCGTCTCCTTCATCTGAAAAAGCAGTAATGAAGATCCACATACAAACATCACCATTAAACGCGGTGATTTAAAAAAAAGGGATGAGGGGGGGGAAATCAAAACTAACGGGAAATTGAAAATTTATTTTTGAATTTCAGGGAAAAATTTTTTCGAACGAAAGCCGAAATTTATGGCGATTCATGGTAAAATAGTGTTGTCGATTACGTTTGCCAACGACATCCGTCGTGGTCGATAGTCCCACCCTCATCCCACAAAATAGTCAAAGGGCGTGGTTTGATTATGATCATGACCCTTAAAGTCCGGGGAGGCCCAAAAACACCATTATTCTTACAAACCCAAAAAGGGCTGGGGAAAAATGGAATTAAAAACCAAAAACAAATCAAATGGAACGTGCTACATCTTTAGGGAACACACTTTGATTATAAAAACCCCAGAAAAAAAATCCAGCCATTCATTATCCCTTTCCCTTTTAAACCCAGCATGACCCTTAAAACCCGCAAAGACCACAATTTTAAAAAATGCCGGAAAAAGGGTCCCTTTTAACCACCCTTTTTTGTTTAATGGGGCCCAAAGACCATTCCCCGTCCGGGGCCCCAAACATGGTCCAAACCTGCATGACCCCAGATTAAAAAATGCCGGGGAAAAAAGGGGTCCCTTTTAACCACCCTTTTAGTTTCACTGGACATTGACTAAAACCTGGGCCCCGGGGCCCCACTTTAAACCCCAAAACCTGCATGACCCCCAATTTAAAAAGTTCCGGAAAAAAAGGGTCTTTCAACCCCCATTTTTTGGGTTTTAAAAGGGCATTTAATATACCCTGTTCTGGGCCCCCAGCATGGCCCCCCAAACCTCATGACCCCCCAAATTTAAAAAAAGGGGGGGAAAGGAGTCTTTCAACCACCCTTTTAGTTTCCTGGGGCATTGGGCTATCCCTGTCCTGGGCCACACATAGCCCAAAACCTGCATAACCCCCCCCATTTTAAAAAATGCCGGAAAAAAGGGTCTTTCGACCACCCTTTTAGTTTCACCCGGAAAAAAGACTAACCCTGTCCCCGGGCCACAGCATGAGCCCCAAAAAACCCCATGAAATCCAGATAAAAAAAATGCCCGGAAAAAAAGGGGTTTTTAACCACCTTTTTTTTTTGAAATGGACACTACTATCCCCGTCCTTTTGGGCCCCGGGATGAACCCCAAACCCGCATTACCCCGATTAAAAAATGCAAGAAAAAAAGGGGTCCCTTTTAACCACCATTTTTAATTTTTAATGGACCCTTGGGCTTCCCTTTCCCGGGCCCAGCATGAGCTCCCAAAACCCGCTTTACCCCGGGTTAAAAAATGCCGGAAAAGGGGGTCTTTCAACCCCATTTTAGTTTTATGGCAATAAGCCCTGTCCCGGGTACGCTTGCCCTCCCCTATGAGTGCGGACCCAAATTTGGGTTCACTTGGAAATAATGGGGTTACGTCCTTTCCCCCCAGTGCCCTTTTCTTGGGATCTTTTTTCATTTTTTCTCAAGTGTGGAGGAAATTGTCCGTTCTTTGTTCTCTGTCCTGCTCCTACTCCCTTTCCCCCTTGAAAACCAATCTGGTCAAGTTTCCTGTTTCCTCCCTTGTACAATTCAGAGGAATTTTTTCCAGCATTTTTACATGCAAGTTTTTTTTTAAAGGGGGTTAAAATTAATTAGGAAAACCCAAAAAATTTTTAAAATTGAATTGGTTCCCACCTGTTTTGGTCCCCTTTTTAATTGTAAAAAATGGTTGCCAAAAAAGGAAATTTTTTAGCTTGTAAAAAAATCCCCTTAAAAAAAGCCCCGGCCCCTTTTGCAATTTAAAAAAAAGTCGTTCCTTTTTTTTTTTCCTGTTTCCTTTTACCAAAAACCCCAAAAATTTTAAAAAACCCCTTTAGCATTTGCAATTTTGAAAAACAAATGTCTGTTAGAAACAACATTTTTTTTTTAATGGCCTGTATATAGCTGCATTTCAAAGCAAAAAGCCCCCAAAAATTCAAAGCATACCTTGAGCCACTTTGGACAATTGTGAAGAACAAATGTCTGTTAGAAAAACATTTTTTTTTTAATAGGGGCCGTAGTATTGCTGCATTCAAAACAACACCCAAAAAAATTTTAAAAATGTTTTTCAGCCCTGTTAAAAATGTGAGGGAGAAATGCCCCAAAAAAACCACAATTCTGTTCAAAGGACCCTGATTATTGTTTTATCTACAGCAACTGCCCCAAAAAATTATAAATATGACTTCTCAGCCACTATTAAAAATTTGAGGGGAAAAAAGCCACTTAAAACCACATTTTGTTCCAAAGACCTATTTTTTGCTGTATAACAAAAGCCCCAAAAAAAAAAGACCCCCCAAAAAAAAAAATTTTTTTTGAACCCCAATTTTTTTCCGGAAAAAACTTTCCTAAAGAATAAAGTGAAAATTTAAAATAAAAGATAAAGGTTGGTTGTCAGAAACCCTTTCTGTCTTTTACCCCCTTTCCCCCACAGCAAAAAACCCGCAAAAAGAAACTGTTTGGGAAAAGGAAAAAAAAATTGCGGGAAGAAATGATCATTTTAAAAAAACTTTTCAAAAGGACCCTTTCTGTTTTAAGGGAATGTGAAGTAGGCGGAACTAACGGTACCCGGCAATTGGCCCCCAACATCATCAGGATCCATGCCCGATTCATCTTGATAAAGTCAAACAACCCCATTATCTGTGGAAAGCCCGGATGCGTTTGTCTGTAATGACTCCTCCAGCTGTGCTGAGGCCCCGTCAGATATGACGCTGGGTGGGGGGCCAGGACACCACCTGAAGTCTATTGGGTCGAACACACCAAAAACATGGGTTTGAAACAGATGGGTCGTGCAAAATGATTTTAAGCGGTCCTGGTTTGGATGTGTGCCCTGCATTGCATGCGTTGGTGAGGTGGTAAATAAAGATTGCCAGAGGGCACCCATTAGGTTTTGCCACCTTGCCTGCTGCTGCTGCCGCTAGGTACTTCACTTACGCTGTAGTCGCTGTGTTGTTCCACCGTGACATTTGGGGAACGTAAGCAACCAACAGTGTCTCCTTGATCAATCAGCAAAGGGCTCCATTTCCTGCATTTTAACTCTCTATTAGGGTGAGTCGTGGAAGGAAAGTGCCTGAGTTTTTGTTTTGTACCGTAGATCCATGAGGGTGGCCACCCAGTAACTGTTGTTCAATTTTTGATGGCTTAATGCGAGGATCATGTTGGAGGAAATGGAGCATTCCAAGCACTCAATGTGAGAGATGGAGCCATTGATTGCCACCTCTGGGTCAATGGGCACTAAGCAAACTGATCTTCCACATCTTCCTACTCAGCCTCAAATTCGACTGCCCAAACCTCTTTCCTAAGGCAGGACGGAGACAGAAACGTCGGTGTGCTAGGAATACCTCCCTCCTCCTCCTCCTCCTCCGCGTTCCTCCGGACAGCATCAACACACCCCGGTCCCATTGAGCAGCCCTGACTTTCCTGAGATGATGTACCCTGAGAGGTGATGCACTGCCTTTGCACTAAGCCTGGACCCCGAAACCACTGCCTAATTGAAGACCGATAAAATTGAGAAACGTCAGGCCTTGTGCATTTGACGAGAGAAAAGGCTCCCGTGTCCATAATTTTAATACATCTGGTCCCGTCTCCTCCTCCGTCGCTGGCGGGAACTGTTTTTTAAGAGTGTCCAACGATCGTTCCAAACAAAGAGATCACCAACCAATGGACAAGTGGCTGACAAGGGACATCGTCCGCGACTGAACATTTTGGTGGCTTCTTCAAAAACTGGCAAGGATGGTGCAGCTCTTTTTCCACTCTCGGTGGTCAACCACCCCGAGGTCCGCACCGCTGTCTTGTCATGCCATGTGTCTCTTCGTTACTTGCGTAATGGGCATGCGCTTCTCTGCCACAATCCGCTGGAGCATGTGAGGGTGGAATTCCAGCGTTGTTTCCACATCACAATGAGACGGTTGACAGTGGGAGGTCCGAGGCTTACGCTGCCAACGCAGTGCCAGGCGGGAAACATGGAGGGGGGTGCGAAGGCGAAGTTGCGAACTTAGACTTCAGCCTTCCTCAGCAGGCAGTCCAACCCGGGGAGCTCTTTAGAAATTGCTGGACGAACAAGGTCCCCAGACAGATAGCCAGGCAAGGAAGGCTCTCAGCCTAACGCGATCTTAAGCGGACAGCAGATTTCGCCCGTATATCGCACACCACTTCCCTGGCACAAGTTCCTTGTCCACACAGCCAGTGACTTGGTCTCATTGCGAGAGCCTCCACAGCTCCTGACCTGTGTGTGTGACGTTCACCAAAGACAGATTAATTATTTCAACACGGCCTGGTTTCTCCGAGCATCGTGAATAGCTCACCAGAGGAACCTTGGGGGGAAAGAACCCTGCACCATCCCTTCGTGTTTTTAATAGCGTGCTCCGAGCCTGAGAGCCACCGACACCCCCAGAGACAATCACCCCCACTCACCCAGTGAGCTGTCACAGAAGATATAGCGGCCTTGGCCGTGCATACTAGTCCAAGTGTTCGGTGAGGTCAGATGACATTTCCGCAACAGATGCAACAACGCGCTTGAAATATTTAGTTGACACGTGGCTGGCCAGGGCAAGGACGGCTTTTTCTGCAAAGAAATCCTGCTTAGCATCTGGTATTGGGGGCAGGCAGGCCATGACGTGGCGAACCCATCTGTGTCCTCCAGACGAAAAGGGCAACATTTCCAAGGCCAAAAGCCTGACAATGGCGACATTCAGCTTTTTGCTTTGTGGATGGTTTGGGTTAAAGTGTTCTTCTGCTCACCAAACCTGAAGACAAATGCTGGCCTGCTAGACTGGCAGCTGTACGGCGTGCAGGTCGCCTCGACTTATGCGTTTACGCAAAGGCGCATATGACATCGCTGGGTGAATCAGCGGCTTGCTCCAAAGAAGTGCCAGCTTGAGAGGTCCTGGAACTTTTTGACTGGGCGATAAGCGAGGATCTGGGTTTGCGCTGACCGTGGCTGTCGGAATCATATCACGACTTCTGCACCAGCCCGTCCTTCCCTTTTTTGAGGTGTGAACCCGTACTGACACTACCCCATCGTCTTCCTCCACGTCCAGTGATAAGCTCCTCGCAAGCAAATTCTGCTGAAAATAATACCTACGTGGATCCGCAATATCGTCATCATCATCATCACACAGGTGACTCTCGTCGTCCTGACATTCTGCATCCTGGAGCGGCGGGCTACAAGCAAGAGTGACTGCAAGGTGTTGCCGACCGCCAGGGATTTTTACCGATTGACGGCTTTCCCTTCTACTCCTCTGAGGCATCATGAAAAACTGGTGTCAGAGCAGAGAAAATCATCCTCTTTGCCTCTTATCTTTTTGACATGCTTTCTGACCCCAACCGCATTTTTTCATCAAAAGAGGTCTTTCAGAAAATGGATTATCCACAGTGGTGGGTACACGAGATTGACAATTTGGGCTGCTTCATGTTTGACATATGCTGACTATGCGAGGATGGAACGACAGTTGTGCCTTTGTGACTGGGAGACGAGGAGGTAAGACTGGCTGGGAGTGCAGGTTCCATTAACCACTTTAAGGACAGATTTGCACGCTGTACGTTACTGAGATTCACAGGGCCCTGACCCAGCGATGACAGACCTGACGGTCTCGGCATACCGACCTGATCCGCTGGCAAGCGTGTTATCACCAGCACTGGAAGGAGCACCTTCTCTCTCCTCGTACCTCTACCATCCATCCTTCCCCCCTCTTTGCTCGCTTACCACCTGCATGTTGCTCCATGTTTCATAATTACAAAAGTTTTAGAAGGATTATAGAAGAGTTAAGTGGGAAGTTCTCTTAGTTAAAAGACGAAATAAATACACAGCTATCTGAAAATCCCTCAAATCAAAACAAAATTGCTTGATTCACATTTTAAACTGCAAAAAAGATAAATCAACAAACCCTTGTCCTGCCCCAAAAGTGAAAAAAACACAAATTCGAAATGTTTTTGGGAAAAATAAAAGGAAATTTTTGGCCCCTTTTCCCTTTCACCTGTGTGACTAAAAAATTTGGGCTGTTTTCCCATTTTTAAAATTTTCAAGGTCCCCTCAAGAACAAAGCTGTAGTGCGCCAAAGTAAAAAAACACGTATCTGTAATGTATCAAAAAATTTACAAGGGTTTTTGGGCCCCTTTTTCAATTCACCGTGGGACTAAAAAAATTGTTTTGAAACCCACATTTAAGTGCAAGGGTTCCTCAATAAACAAATGAAGTGGGGCCAAAAGGGAAAAAAAAACACTACCTGAAAAGTTTTGGGGGATTAAAAAAGGTTTTTTTTTTGGCACCTAAAAATTTCACCGGGGGCGACTACAAAATTGTTTTGAAATTCAAAAAAAAACTGCAAAGTAATCTTCAAAAAAACTGGCCTGCGCCAAAGGAAAAAACCCGAAATTTAAAGGGTTTTTCCGGAAATAAAAGGGTTTTTTTTTGGCACCTTTCAATTCCCCTTTGGGGGGTACTAAAAAATTTCCCTTTAATTCTTTTTTAAATTTCAAGGTCCCCTCAATGACAAAGCTGTATTTCGAAAAAGGGAAAAAACACAAATCTGAAAAGTTTTTCGGAAAATAAAAGGTTTTTTTTTTGGCACCAAAAAAAATTCCCCCTGTGGTACAAAAAATTTTCTGTATTCACTTTTAAAGTCCCAAGGGTCCCCTAAATTTAAAACAAAGCGTAGTGGCCAAAGTAAAAAAAACAGTATCTGTAATGTTTTTGGATAATACAAGGTATTTTTCACCTTTCAATTCCCCTGTGGTGACTACAAAAATTGCTGAAATTTCCCCATTTAATTCCCAAGGGCCTCAATGAAAAAAGCTGAAAGTGCGCCAAAAAAAAAAAACCCATTTAATCTGTAATGTTTTTCGGATAAAAAAAGGGTTTTTTTTTGGGCACCTATCAATTAAACCGTGGTGCCTAAAAAAAATTCAAAACCCACATTTAAGTGCAAGGGGGCCTCAATGCCCCAAAGCTGAAAGTTCCAAAGTAAAAAAACACAAACCGGAAATTAATTGGGAAAAATAAAAGGGGTTTTTTTGGGCACCTATCCCCTTTTGGGGCGACTACAAAATTGCTGGTTTTCTAATTTAACTGAAGGGGGAAATATCAACAAAGGGGGAATGGGAAAATTAAAATGAACACCTACCCTGAAATGTATACTGAAAAATTAAAGGGGGAGTTTTTGCACCAAACCCAAAAGGAGACCTGATTAAACTAGAAAAGATGTGAAAACCAATATAAGTTCAGGCTGCCCAATACCCCAGAAAAATTTCAATAGAAAATTTGTTAAAAATTAAAGCTTTTTGCAGGCAATGTCTACACTTTTTTCCTTGGGTGAATTTTAAACCCAGAAATTCTTTATGGGAGTTTTGTCTGTTTTTTCGCTCGGGGGGGCCCCCCCCCCCCCCCCGCTCCTTCCCCGTGATTTTAAAACAGCGGTAGTTTCCCTTTTAAAAAATTCTCTCCCCCTTAACCCCAAAAAATTTTTCCAATCTCTAATCAAACCCTAAGTTGTAAGGATAAACCAGCAAACCAGAAAGGGTTTTCCCTCTTTTGAAGAAATAAATAATTTCGCTGAGCGGGTTTGGGACACAGGCAAGGGGGCACCCCAACTGCAAATAAAGGAGGGCCGAAGACACTGGGGGCTGAACGGGAAGGGGCTTTTTCTATGTAAAACGAGGTAAATTTTTTTGGGGGGGGTTTTTTTTTTTTTTTTTTTTTTTTTTTTTTTTTTTTTTTTTTGCGTTTTTTTTTCCCCCCCCCCCCCCCCCCCCCCCAAGCCAATCGAAACCATACACATCCCAGCCCATGACGTCGCACACAAAACCTCCCACCCGGGCTCTATTCTTAACTTTTTTGGGCTGGCCGCCAAAATGACAGGAAGCCCCCGAAAATGGCGCGATCTTAAAGTTTAAGGGCACATTTTTTTAAAACCTTTAAATTTTTAATCCATAAACCAAAAAATTTTTCGATCAACAAAAAAAACTGCCGATTTCAATTTTTGCCGAAAAAAATTTCCTAAACCACAAATGGTAACAAATTTCAAAATTTGGGCCGCAAAAG
This sequence comes from Phyllomedusa bahiana, assembly GCA_025379985.1. Classification (NCBI taxonomy): domain Eukaryota; kingdom Metazoa; phylum Chordata; class Amphibia; order Anura; family Hylidae; genus Phyllomedusa; species Phyllomedusa bahiana. The sequence continues at coordinate 17,565 of JAODAL010037382.1, forward strand.
GTGGGGACATGGGGCAAAAAAACAAATGGTGAAAGAAAGGAATCCCCTTTAATTGCCATGACATGAAATTAAGCACCCCAAATTTTAACAGCCACCCAAAGCTTTTTGTGATGTCACACCCCCTTTTAAAATGGGGCCTGCCTTTTTAAACATTCTGCCATTTGAAAAGGGGGGCCACATGAAAGAACTCCCGGGGGTCGAGCGCCCCTTTTTCCGCTAGTTTCCCGGGGGGAAACTGTGCCGATTTATTTTGGGGGCCGGGGGGCTCAAACATAAAAGTAAATTTCCCCCCCTTTCCAGTGTTTTAGGCGCTCGGGTTTTGGGGATTCCCTGGGGTGCCGCCGTAGGTAGTGCGGTCATACATGCGAGGAAAAGCCGCCGCGCCTGGCCAGTGTGTGGGCCGCAGTCCCGGGGCCCCAAAGGCACAGGGGCGGCGTGCCCCTAAGATTCCCGCCCGGGGCGGTGCCTCGTAAAAATGGGGGCCCAAAATTTCCCTGCGCCTCCCCAAATTGTGTGGGGCACAGTGGGGGGAAAAGGGCGCGGGGTGGGGACTTGGGGGCGCCTGCGGGACTGCGCCGAAAACCAGTTCCGATCAAGACGGCTGGAACAGCGAGAAGTCTTTTCCAGATGTCGGTGCGATTAGAATCAAAAAAACCCTTTTATAAAGGCGTTCAACATTCTCGGGAAAAGAGCTGAAACCTAAAAAAAAAAAAAATACAAAAAAACAAAATCACTTTCCAATATCCTAATTCAAGAATTTGGATATTGGAAATTGGGCCCGGGAAAAAACAGTAATTTTTAAATTTAGAAAGCTATTCTGTTTTGGGCGGATAAACCGGCCAAAATAATAAAGGGGCGACCAGGAACCCTTTAAAAAATATGGGGAAGTTTTAGACCAATCCAAAATCCACCGGGATAGTTTTAAAATACAAATAAAAATTTCTGAAAAGGAGGTGATTGGCTGAGCTACGGGGGCTTGGTTTGCTTTACCCAAACAAATAGGAGCGACAGAGACCCAAATTTAAAAACCCATGGAAATTTTTGACCAATCAGAATAGGGGCGACCAAAAACCCAATTTAAACCCATGGAGAAGTTTGGGCCAATCAAAAACCAAAGGGCGGGGGAAAAACAAAAAAACAGTAAAAAGACAGAAAAGAAACTAATTGGCGACTAAACGGGGGCTTGGCTATCCCACCAATCAGAGCGGAGCTACTTTCTTTTCCCATTATAGTCTAGGGGGAAAATGGGGGCTCTGAAATTTTCGGCCTCAGGCCGTGGGGGCATAAAAAATTAATAAAAAAATTAAATTTTTTTTAAATGTAAACATTATCAAAAAAAGAGCCGAACCCCTTTTTTTTACAAATAAAAAAAAAAAAAAAATTTAAAAACCCGAACAACCCGTTTTTCCCCCCAGCCCCCCTTTTCATAGGGAATTGCCCAAAAAGAGAATTTTCCCGGGGAAAAACAGTAATTCAATTGTTTAAGCAAATTTTCCCTTGGTCGGGATAAACCAGCCAAACAGAAAAGGACGAAAAGCCCATTTTTTTAAAAACCCATGGAAAAGGGGAATTGACCAATCAGAATAGGAAACGAAAAATGTCCCATTATAAAAACCTAAGGAAAAAATTTACCAAAACATATTCAAAGGCGGGACAGTTTTAAAATACAGTAAAAAACCCCGAAAACGAGCTGATTGGTTTTAAGGGCGGGGGGCTCGTTTCCCCCCTTTGCCAATCAAGCGCGGGGCTACTTCTCATAAGTTCCATTTGGGGAAAAAAAATTTTTGAGCGCCTTGTGAATTTTGGGTAAGTTAAAAGAGGCCCGTTTTTTTTGGAAAAAAAGGAGAAACGAAACGAACCCCTCCTATGGGTTTTCTAAATGCAATCAGAAAACAAACGAACCTGGCCGAAATCAAATTATAAACAATTAGAAGTTGTCCCCGCTGTTATAAAAACGAATAAAAAATATTTTGGGGGGAACGAAAAAAAAAATTAAAAAATTAAAAACCAAAAAATTTTTTTTTTTCTTTATTTTCGTTAGCCAAAGGGTCAATATATGGGCAAGAAAATAAAGAAATAAACAAGTTTTATTGATTTTAATTATTTTTTTTCGTTACCCCATTTTTATCATTCGTTTTTTATACAATCGGGGACAAAAATTTTTGAAATGTTAATAAATTTTTTTTTCGCCATGTACAGGTTTTATTTCGAAATTTCAATTTAAAAAAAAACCCCTAGGAACGGTTTTTCCGCTCTCCCATTGCCAAAAAAACGGCGCCCTTTTTTTAACTTAGCCAATCACAAAGCGCGCTCAAATTTCTTTTCCCCTAAGAAAAACTATGAAAAGTAGCTCACACCCTTTATTGGGGTAAGCTGGACGAGCCCCCGCCGCTTCAACCAATCAAACTTTGTTTTTTTCTTTTTTACTGTATTTTGAACTGGGCCCGCCTTTGAATAAAAATTGGTCAATTTTTCTCCATAGGATAAATGGGAAAATTGGGCCCCCTCCTATTCTGATTGGCAAATTTTCCCCATAGGTTTTAATTTGGGCATTGTCGCTCCTTTCTAATTGGCTGGTTTAAGCCGACCAAGAGAATAGCTTAAAAAAATTTAAAATTTCTGTAATTTTCCCGGGAATTCTCTCTTTTTGCAAATTTCCCCAAGTACCCCGGTTTTCGGGACAAACCCCTTGTTCGGGAATTTTTAAAATGCTTTATTTGAAAAGAAGGGCGGGGTTTTTTTTCTGGGTAATGTTTTTTTCATTTTTAAAAAAAATTAAATTTTTTTTATTAATACTTCCCTGCCGCACGGAAAAAAAAGAGCGCCGAGATTTCAGAAAAGGCCCCTCTCTCCATAGCCCATAATGGGGAAATACTACCCCCTCTGATTTTCTGGGTAGCCAAACCCCCGCTACTCAGCCAAACAGCCTTTTTCTGTCTTTTTACTGTATTTTTGAACTTCCCGCCTTTGATTTTTATTGGCCAAACTTCTCCAAAGGAATAAAGGGGCTTTGTCGTTTCCCAATTTTGATTGGTCAAAAGTTTTTCCATAGGTTTTTTAAAAAGGGGCTTGTCGCTCCTTTTCTGATTGGCTTAACTTTAAACCCAAATCCCCCCCTAGCTTAACCAATCACTCTTTTCAGGGTTTTTACTGTATTTTGAACTTTCCCGCCCTGGATTCTGATTGGTCTTTAAAAATTTTCTATTTGGGTAAAATGGTTCCCTTTTTCGCTCCTATTTTTTTAAAATTTGGGCCACTAGCCAAAAAACCCCCGCAAAACTCACCAATCAGCTTTTTTTTTCCCCTTTTTTTCTTTTAATTTTTTAAACCCCCGCCCCCACCCCCCCTGGATTCTGATTGGTCAATCCTTTCCCCTAGGTTTTTTAAAGGTTCACTGTCCCCCTCCTATTCTGATTTGGCCTTTTTAAAAGCCGAAACCCAAAGAGAAATGGTTTTTAGAAATTTTAATTACGTATTTCCCGGCAATTTACAATAAATAAATTTTTGAAAAAAAGCCCCCGTTCAAAAGTTTGGAAAGTGTTTTTTTTTTTTTTATGTTTATTTTTTTTTCGTTTAGAAAGGCTCTTTTTTAACCCCTGTTTTCCCGCCTTTTAAAGGCATTTTTTTTTGGAATCATACCCCGCAAGGAGGCGGTGGCCGAGATTTGTGAGCGATTTTACCCAACGGGTTCCTCGCATGCTCCGATCCTGCTTCACCTTTTTCCCCCGCCGGAGCAAATTTTTACCCAAAAAAAAACCAGGTCCCCCCTGCGGAGGGGCCAAACCTGCAAGCGCCCGCTTTTCCCGAAATCCGCCATCTAAAATGCCCCCGGGGTATAAAGAGCGCGCCGGTCCCGCCCCCGGGAAAGCCTACACCCCCCCCCAAAACCGCGCCCCACCTTGCCCCCCCCCTTCCCTGCGGGGCCCGGCCGAAAAGTGGCGAACGCTGCGCCTAACACCCACATCCCTGCCTTTCCCACAAACCGGGAAAAATTTGGGGGGGAGGGGGGCAGAATACGCCAAAAAACAGGGGTAAAAGCCCGATCATTAAAAATCGCCTGTGTCTCTTATGTACAAAGATTTTCTTTTCCTGCAACAGCACTAAGGGGTTTTCCTGGCCAAAAACTTCCAATTTTTCAGTTACCTTTTTAAGGGGTGAAAACCTTTTTAACTTTACAGTTGTGTGTTCATATACACACATGTTCCTTAACCCGCGTTTTTTTTTATTTTGGGATATTTGCTCTCTTTTTTTTAAAGATTTTCTTTTTTCACTTTTTGGTGAACTTCCTTTAAAATACAGTTTTGGTTATTTCTTTTCCCCAAAAAACACATCTCCAATACAGCCCCTTTTAGGGCCCCCTTTGGATATTGCCCCCTGTTTTCCAAAAAATTTTTGTTTTTTCGAACCATTCAAGAAAAGTTTTTGTTCGGGGTCGAAAATTTATGGTTTTCCAAAAAGGGGAACCGAACCAAAACTTTTTTTCGGGTTTTAGGGTCTCACTGGGGCAAAAAAAACCCCATGACCATGTTAAAATTTTAAAATTTTTCTGAAAAACATAACTGAATTTTTTAATTTTCCCGCTCACTCCCCTTTCACTCCTAACTCTCTTTTGTCTCTTTCCTTTTTCATGCATGCAGGCCAAGATAAGTTTTTTAGCAAAATTTTACATAGGAAAAGCTGCCCATTTTGATTAGGTAGGTAGTTTAAGGGGGTGGGATAGCAGGGTTAGGGGAAACATAGGGCAGCAATAGTTAGAGAGTTTTAAATTACTAGCTACATCTTTCCCCACACCCCAAATTGTTATTTGGCAACATTTGCAGGCTCACATTTAAAACCTAATTCCCCATATAGATCATAAACATATAATCATAAATCAGTTTCCAAAAAATTCTTTTTTTCAGTTTTGGGGTCAGCTAAACCATAAGGGCACAGTTTTTTTCTAAATCCCACTATAGAGAGAAATCTATTTTTAAAAAAGTTTTTGCTTTGGGGAAATTTTATTGGGGTGCCCAAAAATTTAATTTTTTTCCGTTTTGGGGGTACAAACTTTGGAAAAAGACCACCGTTTAAAAAGATCTCCTATAGAAAAAAATTTTATTTCAAATAGTGGGTTTCTTGGTCAAAATTTTTTGAGTGCCCAAAAAATTTAAAATTTTTCCCTTTTTGGGGGTTTTAGTTTTCTGCAAAATACATGATTAAACCCTTTAACCTAAAAAAAATCTATTTGGAAAAAAACATTTCCTATTGTTTAAAATTATTTTGATTTCCCCCAAAAGTTCATTTTTTGCATTTTCCCGGGGGTTAATTTATTGCATAAAAACACCGTTTACCAAATCTTTAAACTTTTTAATATTTTTCTTTTGAAAAATTGGGGAGAACAAGGGTGGCAAGCGAGCAAAAAGGGGGGGAGGGAAAATGGAATAGGGGGAAAAGAGACAAAGGGAACCTTCCCCTTTCCCGTGCCCCCCCCGGAAAACACACAAGCGGGGCACTTTTCCCTTAGCAGGGCCCCTTTAGGCCCTTCCCTTTGGGTTGCCCCCGGGTTTCCCGGTGTCCCCATTTCAAATGTAAACCCCCTCCGTTCTTTTGGTTTAAAAAGAACCTAAACCCCGCGGTTTTTAAACCCCTTCTCATCTCAGTCAACCGGGCCCCCAGATTTCCCTTAAACATCATCATCATTTTAAACCCGAAGCAAACACAGGGGCCCAAAAGTTTACCCAAACCCCCCATAAAAAGACCACCCCCCAGAAAAATCAATAATTTTGAAGAGCTCTTTGATTTACACAAGCAGTTGGGGAAGAAGGCATTTCCAAAAAAATCAAGAGGCCCAAAAAGGGGATTTTGTCTGCTCGAACCCCTGAATCGGAATTTCCCTCAGAGGGGGAAAAAAGCTGGTCCGTTTGGGGAAAAATACGGGGTGGGCAGGGAAAGTCCCCGCAGGGCCTGTGGCTTTTAGCCCCCGCTTGAGGATGTAGACCGTGAGGAAAGGAAAGCCCCCCGGGTGAAAAAGACAAAAGGGGGGTCCTTTATTCTTGACAGCCAAACTGGCCAAACGCATCACCGTTTTTGGGGGAGGCTGATTTGGGGTAAATGCCAAATACCGGGTCCGGCCTCAAAAAAGGAAAATTTTTCCGGGTTTCCCCAAATCCCCCTGACCTTTCTCCGCCCCGACGTGGTCAGTGGTGGGGAGCGGGAACACCGCTAATAGGGTTTTTTGAAGAATTTCCCGGACCTTTTTGAAGGGCCTTTGGGGTTTTTTAAAACCCCGCCTCAGATTTGCCGGCGACGTCCCTTTTGCTGGATTTGTCTTTAACGCTCATAGAGGAAAGCATGAAAAGAGTTTTAAAGGGACCACGACAGAACAGCCACATGCAGAAATCAAGAATTGCGTGGGGGATTTACTTTTTAGGGAAAAAAAAGGGCACAATGGTCCCTTTGGGTTCCTTTCCACCACAAAGGGCCCGCAACCTGAGGGGGGCCCAAAAGCCCCTTTGGGCACCCTAAGAAAAAAAACCGGTAAATTTAAAAGGCACAAGGTAACCCGGCAGGGCTGCATTTAAAACAAACAACACCCAGTTGGGACGGCACCCCTTTCCAAATTTATCAAAGGGGCCCCCCCACCTCTACCGAAGGGACCCGTCTTTCTTTCCCATCATTTTACTTGTCCCAATGCTTCTTGCGCCTCCCACTCATCGCCCAGCAGGGCGTTTACCCGGGCCAATTTTCCAAGAAAAACCCGCAAAAATGCATCCCGGGGCCCTCCCCAAAGGGAGCAGAAACTGACCCCCTTTTTCCTGTCCAGTTGGGGCCTCAGTCCCTCCCTTTTCAATTTGGGGGACTTTTTCACCATTTAGAGAACTGATGGCTTTTGCTTTAGCTGAGGTTGGGGGGCCCAAGCCATCATTTCTTTTTCGAAAAAAGGGGGTACCCCCGCCCTCACAAAAATTTTTGTAAAGAGAAGGGGGCTAGCCTTAGCCCGTTTTGTGTCTTCCAAAGTGCATGGCCCGCGCGGACGTGTGGGGCTTAACTACGGGCCCGGGGGCAGAAAAATGTCCTTTATGGCCCACTGGGGTTTTTTTTTGTTCTTCCTGCCAAACCACACCAGAAAAATTTGGGCCGGAGACGCTGCTTTTTTCCCCCTCCTTTACTTTGAAAAACTTCTGATCCCGCCAATTCCCCTCCTCCTCCTCCACCCCCACCTCCACTGCGGGACAAGTCTTATTTTCCTCCAGAACATCACATGTGTATGGCACGGTGATGTCACGTAGTTCTACACCTGGTTTGCTTGGGCAAATGAAGTCACACAGTGGAGGAACTGTTCTGCATCATGAAAGATGAAATCGATTCCTGGTTTTCTCCATGACAACTGAAAATTGGAACCTTGGTGACAGACAATGGAAAGAACATGGTGTCCATGCTGCGCTGAGTAGCACTGAGCCAGCCCCTGTATGGCGTACGTGTTTCATTTGTTTGTCAAACGGTTCCTCAAGTCTTCCACCAATCTGCAAGACATTCTAAAAATGGCCAGGAAACTTTTCATGCACTTCAGCCTTTCCTACACAGCCAAGCACACCCTGCATGAGCTGCAGCAGCAGAACAGTCTCCCCAACGTAGGCTGACATGCAACGTTTCCACCCGTTGGAATTCCAGCCTCCATTTCTTGATGATCCAAGCGGACAAGTGTAATTTTGATGTCAGCCAGTGGCAGCTCATGCGTGACACCTGCCATTAGCTCAGGCCCTTTTAGGAGCCAGTTATTGTCAGTTCGCCGGACTTTTCGGATGAACAATGTCATTCCACTGCTTCATGTCCTGGAACAGATGTTGCAAAATCTGTCTGGTCAGGAGACTGGAGACATGGCAACTGCATCTCATGGCCACATGAGTCCGGTGGGGGCATAACTGGTGGAGGAGAAGGAGGGGGACATTGGAGCACAAGCAATGTCTAGTGAAATGAGTGATTTTTCTACCCAGGTGACAGGAGAGGAGGAGTAGGAGCAGCCAGAGGAGTTAAAGGGAGATGGGGAAGACGAGGCAGATGACCCAGACACACCGTGGCAGTATAGGGTAGAGATGGAGGCAGGGAGTCCTTCAGAATCACTTGCGCAGATGGCTCGCTGCATGCTGACTTGCCTAGGTAGTGACAGCAAATAGCAACCTTCCGGCAGCGGGATGACTTCTGGCTCTCCACCTTCTTGGACCCTCACTATCGGTCCAAAATGTGGGCCTTTTCTCACCTGCCAAGAGGGAGGACAAACTCAAGTTCTATAGAGACATCCTATGTAATCAGTTGGCCACTGCCTATCTGAACCATCATCCATCCTCTAGCATGTCTGACCAGGGGGTTCTTCAGCACCCACGTACCACTGCCATAGCTGCTGTGGGGGGGGGGATTGGAGGGTAGGAGCAGTACTAGCTCCATCAGCAGCAACCTGAGTCTGGAGTCATTGATGAGCAGCTTTCTTCACCCGCCTAGTGAGGAAGGTACTCACCAGCAGCAGCACCTGGGGCAGACCCTGAACCAGCAGGTGATGGCCTACTTGGACAGCACCCTACTACCCCACAATGAACATCCGCTGGACTACTGGACAGCCAAACTGAATTTGTGGCCGCAACTGGCCGAGTTTACACTGGAGAAACTGTCCTGCCCGGCGAGTAGTGTGGTATTAGAGCGGGTGTTCAGTGCAGCGGGGGCCATAGTTACCCCAAGGAGAACTCGCTTGTCCACCCAAAATGTGGAGAGACTCACCTTTGTCAAGATCAATCAGCGTGGATCAGCCAGGATTTCCTCACACCAATGCCTGACACATCAGATTAGATCAGCCATGTCGCCTCACCCAAACTTTGACAAATGATTCTGGGTTCTTCTGGCTACCTGCCTCAGCTACTATTCTGATGCTGCCACCCACCTGATGCCACACATCTGCTGCCAGCTGCTACTTCTTCCTCCCACCTGGTATTGCCACCTACTCCCCACTTTTCATTGGGCCATTATGTAGCCTTTTGATGCTGCTGCCACCTCACCACGCAGGTCTCCTCATGCTGCTGCTGCTGTCATCAATCCACTCTGGATTGATGCAGCTGCTGCCGCCACCTCCTCATTATGTCATCTAGCTCCCTCCACCTCAAAATTATGTCATTGTGCCACTCTCCAGCCTGCTGCTGCTGCTGTTGCTGCTGCCAGGTCCACACTGTGTAATTGTGCCAATCTGTAGCCTACTCATGCTGCCCACATCTCCACACTATGTCATTGTGCCACTCTGTGGCCTACTTATGCTGCTAGCACCTCCACAATCTGTCATTGTGCCACTCTGTGGCCTACTCATGTTGCCATTACCTCCACAATCTGTCATTTTACCACTCTGTGGTCTACTCATGTTGCCACCACCTCCACAATCTGTCATTGTGCCACTCTGTGGCCTACTCATGATGCCACCACCTCCACGCTTGTCATCTGCGTGTCATACTAAATCACAGCGTTGTTTCAATACCAAACCACGCTCCCTATGCATATTTCTTCATGGCAAAATGTTCTACAACACCATACAGGCTCTCTGCAGCTAGGAAATAGCTGTTTTTTAACGACATTCGTCGCAAATAATTTCGAAACTAAACAAATTTTTGGCTGAATCAAATTTTTTAGTAATTCGCTCATCTCTAGTAATAATAATAATACTTGACCATGTAAATTATTAATACAATATAAAGACAGAAAAACATTGATGCCTTCCTAGTTTACCCAGCATTCAGTTCAAATTCCATTAAAATAGGAGAAAAACTGTAACCAATGCAAGGTGGTGAATTGTACACTGCCTGTGGTAAGAAGGAAGAGGTCTGACGTTCCAGTTAATTGCCTGCTGCTATAATTAAGCTGTTCTTCTTTACTTTTGTGTGTCTAGATCATTTCACATCTTCACAACAAGTAAAGAAGGTCTTATTTTCAAGCAGGCATGAGCTACCTTGAACCTTCAGATGTGTTCTTATCATACAGAGTGCTATGGTAGCTGCAGCCCATCTCATCAATAACCCATTAGTACAGCTTTGATGCTGTTTATAGACAAGCGAGAAAAACGTTGTGATGCTTTCCTGTATAACCCAGCATTCATTATAAATTCCAGCAAATTAGGAGTAAAGCTGTAACCAGCACAAGGTGGTAGTTTGTACACTGCCTGTGGTTAGAAGGAGGAAGTCTGTTTTTTTTACAGTTAATTGCCTGCTGCTTTAATTAAGCTGTTCATCTTTAATATTGTGTGTACATGTCATTTTGCATCTTAACAATAAGTCATTTTTGGAAGCTGGCACTGGCTATCTTGAGCCTTTAGATATGTGCTTATCGTAGAGAGTCCTATGGCAGCGGCAACCCATCTTATCAACAACCCATTAGCACAGCTTTGATGCTGATTATAGACAAGCCATGCTTTTTAATTACACAGTTATATTTTAGGATGCAAGGACATCCATGCTGTTATAATCCGTGTGAATCCTATGGAGAATCTTCATGGCAACTTCAAATCAATCTTTTGAAACCACTGAGGAGTGTTCATATAATGTGTAATTAAATTACCAATTTATTTGACTTGTTAGCTTTTGGCATGATATATTGGCGTCACACATTTAGTGCAGCATCATATGCCCCTTCTTAGAGATGTGTAAATGCTTTCTCCTGGATTTCTCAGTCTTGACTGTGCTGTGCACATGTTATATAATTTGTTGTAGTTTATAAAATTCAGGTCTATAGCAGCTCGCAATGTGGTAATTGATTTATTCTGAAGGGAAATCATATCTAAACTAATAGGAATCAGGTCTAACAAATAATTTCTTTGAACTTAGTTATCTTGGTTATAACATTTGTAATTACGGTCTAACAGCCGGAAGGAATTAAAAGTGGCAGGGTTAGGGTTTGGTAATATGGCTGTTTCTACACTAAAGAAACTCTAATTGTCTCATTATTCTAATTTTATGTTCGACATATCCTTATGACTCGTGTTGCATTTCGGATACGGATAGGACTGATTCAGTTAGACCCGAATTTTGTCGGTGATTGCAGGAAAATTGCATAACCAATCACTAGCCTTATTCTTTGCAGGAAAAAGGAAGTATATCATTGATTGAACAGATACACTTCCTTTTCTCTGTCTGGAGAAGGTTGGTGATTGTTTGTGCAATTTTCCGGCAAAATTTTAGTCCATCTTGTCCTACTTGATTCCAAAGAGCAACAGTAGTTTTAACGTAACACCTGCTGAACCAGCTTAATTCATACTTGCCAGCTTTTGAAAGTGGCTTTTCATGCTGCCCCATAATTTGAGTAAAATACACCCCCTCTATAACATACCACACCCCTCTCACAAAGGCTACAGCTACAACTCGCAACTGTGCAACTGCTCTAGAAGAAAGCTAATTGATGGGTTTGGTGTCACCCAGCTTTCCTGGATGTTGGATAGCCTATTCAGCATCCAGGAGAGTTTGGAGATGCCACCAAAGTGTGCCTGAACCTAAAACATTATACTTCTACCAATATTACCAACATACAGTGACCCTTTAGTGTTAGCTACCAATTGTACACAGGCTCTGCAGTCATATAAGTGATTACAGTGCAGCTACATCCATAGACTTACAGGTGATAAATTCACTAATTGGAGTTATTCACTACTCCTTTACTTCTTCATCCTGTCCAGACTGCCATGATGACTTCTCCTGGCCAAGACTCATCCTTGCAGAATTTACCACACAAACATCTTAGAATTTTAACTTTTCCAGCACTTCCCTGTCTGTGTTTCCCTCTTAACAAGCTCCTGATGGGGTAATGGGCGGAGATGAGGGGTTATGGTGTGATAAGTGAAAGTGGGAGGGTGGTTAGAGGGTGATAGGTGAGGGTTGTATTTTGTGTTGGCACTAAGACACATAATACAGTGGTGAGGGAGGGGCAGAAAAAAGGAGTACAGAGTACAGCTTAAAAGCACAATATCCTTTGCGGTGGGGTGGAGGGCAGAGGACTATCCCTCTTGCAATTGTGCTGCAGCTGTGGTATCCCTAAGAATCATATTGTGCAGCTTTAACTCCTTACCCTACAACACCAGTCGCAGTCATGATCAGGGGATGGCATTTAGTAATGTTTTTGTAGTGTTTTTATTTTATTCAGGCTTGCCCCTTGGACTACGTCAGACTCACTGGACTACATCAAACCAGTGATGGATCCATTTCATTAATAAAATGGTCAACAAGAGCTGGTGTTAGGGAGTGTTTATTTAAATGATATTTTTTTGTTGTGTCATTGTGCTTTTTTACTATATTATTCCAGTGTAAATAATTGAGGTGCCTCTTCCCTACTAGCGCTAGGACTTGATGTCAGCCAGAAGGTTTTTTTTTACCACAAGGCTGATGCTAACCCACTGTCACTATTACCCCAGTATCCAATGCACCTGGGGTATTGGGAAAAGCAGGGGTATCATTATAAATGGATCCATTAAGGCCACACGTATGAAAACTGTCTAGGTCTAAAACTCTCTTTGTTGCCCATAGCAACCAATCAGACTGCCCCTCTCACTTTTCCAGAGCACTATAGGAAATGAAAGGGGCACTCTGATTGTTTGCTACGGGCAACAAAGAGCGTTTTATACCTAGACAGTTTTTATACATGTGGCTCATAGCCCGTACCTCAGTGCTGCAAGGCAACAAGAGAACTTTTAATATTAAAGTTCAAGCCTTTGGTATGCCAGCCTCTCATCCACTCATGTAGCTGCATATTTACATGTTACACTATTATTCCACATATTAAACATATGTTTTTTATCTGTAATAAAAATGATAGTGATTTTTTATAACAACCTAAAGCTGTTTGCCACAGCTACGGGATGACTCCATTTGTGATGTGCAGTGGAGGGCTTAAATCCCTTAACACACCATTCTGTACGTCAAGGTGCAGTGCTTGTTAATGCACCGTGACATGCAGGAATGTCACAGCAATCATGCAGGCACAGCAGCTGTGCCTGCTCGATCGATGCGGGAGCCTGGTGGTGATTGACAGCTGGACTCTTGCAGTTGCGGTTCAGAGCAGAAATAACTCTGTTTCGGCCATTTAACCCCTTAGTTGCCGTGGTCAATAGCGATCGCAGCAGGGAGCTCCCAGTGTCCTCCATCGGAAGTCCTGTGACACGATTGCGGACGTTACAATGGTTGTCAAGGCAATTGTGTGGCACACATTGGCCTCCAAGTTGTCTATGACGTTGTCCTGTCACGCTTTGCTGACAGGATGAGTGACAGCTGGTATAATACACTGCCAACTATCATTCATCCTGACATGTGCTGTAATGTGTTATACCAGCGATTTAATGATTACCGAGTATAGACCCAGAGTGGGACAAGCGAAAATTAAATACCATAAAAAAGTCCAAACATTTTCTATTCTTTAAATTTGTAATGCAGCACCATTTTCTGCGACAGATAACAGTTTTGTACTTCCACCTATGGACCTGAATGACACTGCATTTTTTGAGGGCTGAAGCGTACTTTTTATTTGTACCATTTTGGAATAGATGCAATATTTTCTATCACTTTCTATTCCAATTTTTAAGGGATGTGAAATAAACAAAAAACCCGCAATTTTGGCATTTGGATTTTTTTATGGTGTCCAGCGTTCGGCATAAATAATGTTATATTTTAATAAATTGGACATTTATGGATGCAGTGAAACCAAAACGGTTAACTTTTTATTATTATTTTTGTTTTATTTGTAAATGGCAAAAGGGGGTTGATTGGAACTTTTTTTTACACTTTTAAACATATTATTATTTTTATTACTTGTTCATTGATTCCCCCTAGGATACTTGACCAGTAGTGGGTTAAGTTATTAGTACACCCTTCTGCATTGTACAAATAAAGCAAAAAGGTGTTCAAAGAAGAGATTCTAGCACTTCCTACCTGTGGCAGGAAGTGCCAGAATCGCAGGCATGGCAGCGATGGAAGCTGTCACAAAGGTTCCAGCCACCATGTTAACTGATTTGTACCCACGATCCTGCTGTGGTGATGCACGGCACCATTACTCATTCACCGTGGCTGTAATCACCACACCATCTGAGGGGTTAAGCAGCAGGGAATGGAGCCAGCTCCATTCCCTGATGTTAACTTTCTATGTAGCTCCGCAATCCCATTACATAGAACCTGTTGTTAAGGGGTTAAAAATGGTGTAGAGTGTACCTAGAAGACCGGAAGATGTTCATTTTTAGTTTATTCATTTTGCATTTTGTTCATTGATAAAAAAAAACTAACACTCCTATTTCTGAAAGCATTTTTACGTTGCAGCATTTTTTTCTTTTCCTGCTTAAAACTTTTGCATAGCTTTGTGTAATACATTTCACTTATGCTTTGTTTCGAGGAATAATTTTTAGGCTTATGTTACACAATATTTTTCACAAAAAAAACCACTGCAGTTTTTTTTTGTGCGAGAGCTAGAGTTGGTTCCAGCAAAGAGGAAAATGATATGTCCTACTTTAAAGGGGTTGTCTCACTACATTGATTCATCTTACCTCAGTTCTGTTTTTTTGGTTTCATTTTGAATTATGGGGCATGTTTACTGGATTCTACTAGGTGGCTGTAGAAGCCAGGTCTGTTACTATAGCAACCAGTGCTGGCAGCCTTTCAAAAGGGATTTAACAGGTCTGTGACCTGAGGAGCTGATGCAGCCCATACAAGAGGGGATATCTAGGAATAGGTAGGACTCTGTTAATGGACAGATATTGCAAAGTGACTTGTTTTTGCAAGATCTTTAACATAAAAAGCAATCCTTGTAGTGAGACAACACCTTTAATATTTTCAATACTTTTGATTCCATTATTATTTTTTTCTTAAAAAACCTGAAGTTTAAAAAGAAAAAAAAAAAATAGTTTCAAACACTGTTTTGGATGATGCCACTGCAGCTTTTGATGTAGTTTTTAAAGTCAACAATGAAGTGGATCCTATCTTTATATTTCCCTTTCTTTTTTTTGCTTTCCCTTTCTTTATCTACTTCTGCCTGGCTAAAAAACTAAGTGAAAAACTGCATCAAAACCAGCAGTAATTTTCCAAACAACACTGTGTATGAAACCATACTTTGCATCTTTAGATTTTTGCCTGTCCAAATTTCATATTTAATGTTAAGAACAAGCATTTACATTGTAGGTGACGCATGGATTACTTATCCTGTTAATCACTCCACAAATGAACTGTTGTTAGCTCAGCATCACCTTCTTTACACAGAGGAAAATTTAATTTTACTTTAATTGTCATTATTTCTGGAGTTTATTTTATAGTCTATGACATTCTTTAAATTCAATAACCAAAGCAGAAAATGAATGACTTAACATTACGTGACAAATTCTTGACCATAATCTATTTTTTCTTTGGGTGGGATTTTTAAACATTTTCCTTGATGCACCATTTGAGTTTGTTGCAGAGTGTGTATGGTAATACGATGAGGAGACAGACGCAGCACAGCCAGCTAAACACTGACATCTACTGATGGAAGAGGGAAGAAAATCAGATTTTAAGGCCTTGAATTTGAAGGTGCATCTAATGAATAGGTTGATATGGTCTGACGCAAGCTGAGAAGTTCTCCATTAAGATGAGGCACCAGTTATCAAAATATTAGCCTGTTCCAAAGTAATTGTAACAAGAAGAATAAATGTGTTCTTTTAACATTTTCACTGATGGAATTTTCATTCCCTCTCACACTGCAGCAGGGCAAATTTCATTCATTTTGGATGAATAAGTGATCAACTTCAGAGATACGACAGGTTTAGAGTCATCGAGATGACTATAAGCAGCATTATAGATAACAAAATTTGGGTTTTTATTTAACCCACCCAATACCGTAGATCTCATGTGGCAGATCCATTGGCACACATTTTGTAAATAGGCTACAATCCCAGTTATCTTGGATGGGTTTCATAGGGCTGTAAGCGCAGCAAAGGGGAGTTTCTGTAATTAATATTGATGCTGCCATTGTAGTGATTCTTCAATCTATGGGGCATTCACAATTTTCTAGATAAATTACCTCTTTGATTTCCATTTAACCAATTCCTAATTTTGAGTTCCTTACCGGTAGTTATGCTTGTAACAGAGTGATATGGTATTGAGTCAAAGCAGCTGCCACAATGTTAGGTAGATAGAGTCAGATGGTGGAGTAAAATGCTTGTTCAATAGACAATCTCTCAAACTCAGGCTTCTCCAAAAAGAGATCTGTGTATCCAGTGTTGGACTATAGTGCCTGGAGCCAGTGGAAATTCATTCTGGGGGCTCCCTTATGGAGTTGATTCTGGGGACTACCAGTGGAAATGATTCTGGGGGCAAACCCTACAGCTATTTTACAGGCCTCTTATACTCTGTCACTTGCTTATTGTCTCTGTCTCTCTGCATTTCCGCCTCACTCATGCATGTATGTTCGGTTTAAAAGAAACTCAAGGTCTGCTATGCTCAGGAGCCCATCAAGGATTTCCCCTGTTCCCATGTGTGGGCCAGTCCCTGGGTGTGTATCTGCTAAACACTTTCTTGAGAAAGTATACCCAGTATTGTCTAATCACCTGATTTGATATAGAATAATTCGACATTATCCACCTGAGTACCAGAGGTGGAAACTGGGATTGCAAAATTGAACAAAAGAATGGATTCACTGCATTAAAGAGAACTTGTCGCATTGAATACACTACCTGCTCTGAGAGCGGCTGGTTCTAGAGCAAGAGGAGCTGAGCAGATTGATAAATAGTTTTATAGGGAAAGATTCAGTAAAACTTACAATTATTTTGTTTACATTTCTTTTTATTTTTGGTTAAGGAGCCCAGTGGGTGGCCTTATCCTTGACTGTCAGCCTTCCTTCTGTACATACAGAGATAGCTGTCTATCACTAATACCACCACCCACTGGACTCTTTAACCAAAAATAAGCAGACATATAAACAAATTAATGAAATGTTTTGCTAAATCTTTTCCCACAAAACTATATCTTGGTCTGCTTAACTCTTCATGCTCTATAACCTGCTAGTGGCAGAGCAGATAACACATTTAATGTGACAGATTCCTTTTAAATCTGATGGCACACTTCACCTCTCAAATGGGGGTCCTGAGAGTTGTGGCCTCCGGGTGGGTGTGCCCAGTCCCTTATAAGAATCAAATGCCATTCCTTGGGCACTTTCTTTTTGACCTGGTTCCTTTACACTTTGTCCCCACAAACTCCCTGATGAGTTCTAAGGCAACATGATAAGGCTATGATGACACAGCCGTCAGTGGCCTTATTTGACATTCACTATGAGTCACTTATGGTGCACATCACCTGCAGTGATATATATTACATGATGGATACTGCAAAATATTTTGGTTTTCATTATAAAAAGAACCCACCATGCAAGTGTGAACAGAGCCTTAGGCCATGTCTACACAGCAAATGTAAAATCTGCCAGAGCCAGCCGGAAATTTACTATTAAAGTCTATGTAAACCGCTGGATGGTTTTGCTGTGGTCTTTGGCGTGGTTTTTGGCACGGTTCTGCTGAAAAACTACCCAAGATTTTTAACAAGGCATATAGGTCCCACCTATTTAAAAACTAGTGAAAACTGCCTGAAAAACTTCCCAAAAAATCACACCATACACCTCAACAAAAAACTAAAAACCACCCAAAAAAACTGGTTGGGAACCCAGCTGATTTGGACAAAACACTGACAAAACACTTAGGTTCAAAGTGTTTTTTAGGATTTGGTTTCCAACAAGGATTTTGTCCTATGCAGTGTAGACCTAGCCTTAGACATACATAATATTCAGGGCATGAGAAGATCAGCTTCTTGCTTGCACCTCTCTTAAAGGGGTTGCCTTATCTTATTGTTTCACAGAGTCAGCAGCAGCTTTCATTCATGCATCCTTTCACTTACTGGTCAAGCTGTGGGTAATTAGCATATGAGCTCAGTGTATTTAGACTTCTGCTAATTAGTCTAGATTAGATAAACAATCTCCTGCTACCAGGTCCAGGTAAACAGTAGTAATTAGTGTCTTTTGTCTGAAAGATCAGATAACAAACAAGCTCTCAGGCTGCTGGCCATTCTGTGCCTGGGCTTGTGTGATGATGTCACTCCCCACTATCAGATAAGACAAACAGCAGGGGAGAACAAGCAAACAGGTCAGTAACTAGAGAAACCTGAAAGCCCTCAGAAGGTGATAAAATAATTGTAGCGCTTCACTGAAAAAAAAAAGAACAAAGCAATATATTTGGAAAACGTTGTCATTTTGTGTTCCCTACATGTTTAAAGCTAATCTTTGTAGAGAGACAACCTCTTTAAATATATGTACATATGACAACAAAAAAACACAAAAAATATTTTATTTTTTATTTCTGACAATAACAGAAACACCAAAACCTATGAATCTTCCTTATATTTTTAAAGGCAAAATTATACAAGTATTTTGATACCAAATGTGAATATATAACAAGCTAATTCTGAAAAAAATGAAAATATTTAAAACTTTTCATTAAAATTTACAAAAAAGTAGGGAAAATTACGGCTCAAAATAAAAAGCACCCCCCAAAAAGTTAAAATATTTTTTAATCCTGACACCCTTTTTCTTTCAGAAAATTTAAATTTAGATCTGTCTACTTTAAACCCCACTTTGAGGATAAAAAAAGCAAAAAGTCTAAATTTTCATACAAAGGGGGAATAAAAGAGATTGGGGGAATTGATTTTTAAAATTTGGGTTTTAGCGATTTCGTTGGGTATCGACATGGGGCGATAGTCGTTAGTTGGCCAAAATCGATAAGGTTTTTCGATAGTGAGCCGTCGTTTTATGAGCGATGACCTTTAAAAGTTATGGGGGGAGGCAAAACAACACCTTCTTCTTAACCCAAAAAGGGGGAAAAGGGGATTTAACACCCAAAACAGCAAATGGATCGTGCAATTTGGGGCAACACACTTGGTTATAAAAGCCACAGAAAAAAAAACACACACCTTTCCTATCCTTTTTGTCCAAGCATGACCTTAAAACCTGCATCCCCCACAAATTAAAAAAGTGCCAGAAGGCAGTATGATTTAAACCCTCATCTTACTTGAACGGGAAATTTGAATATCCCCGTCCTTAAGCAGCATGAGCCCCAAAACCTATGAACCCCCACATTTTAAAAATCCGGAAAAAAGGAGTCTTTCAACCACATTATAGTTTCACTGGACTTTGGGACTAACCTTCCTGGGCCACAGCAGGGCCCCCCCAAAACCTGCATGACCCCCACATTTAAAAAAAGTGCCGGAAAAGGGTCTTTAACCACCATTTTGTTTCACTGGACATTTGTTTCTACCTTCCGGGGCCCACAGCATGGCCCCCCAAACTGCTGACCCCAGATTTAAAAAGTGCCGGAAAAAAGGAGTCTTTCAACCCCCATTTTATTTTTCACGGAATTGACTATACCTGTCCGGGGGCCCACAGCATGAGCCCCAAACCCGCTGCCCCCCAGTTTTAAAAAAGTCCCGGGAAAAAAAAGGAGTCTTTCAACCCCTTTTTAGTTTCACTGGACTTGTTCTAAGTCCGGGGGCCAACAGCATGCCCGGGGCCCGGAGTTACAGTGGGTGCGGTGGGAACCAGGCTGGCGTCCCGTCATCTATTAAACGCGGTTTAAAAATTGCCCTGTGACGAGCAACGAAAACTGTGTGTGAAGCAGAGTGCGGAAGCGGAGTGTGAAACTCCGCTTCCTAGTACACGTAAATACCTGGGTAGCGTTGCCCTCCGGATGAGTGGGGCCAAATTGGTTTCATTTGGAAATACTGGGGGTTTTAACGCCCCTGTTACACCGGGTGCCCTTTATTTTGGGCATTTTTTTTCTCATTTTACTCACGTGCTGGAGGAAATGGTCTCTTCTTTGTTCTTGCCCGTGCTCCATACTCCATCTCCTCTGAATAACCAAAATCTGGTAAAAGTTTTCCCTGTACCTCCCTTGTAAAATTCAGGGGAAATTTTTTTCCCCAGCTTTTTTTTAATGAAATTTTTATTTACTTTAATTTTGAAACCCTTTTTTAAAATTCGGAGGGAATTCCACCATGTTTTGTTTCTTTTTTTAATTGTTTTAAAATGGGTTGTCTAAATTTAAAGGGGATTGATAGTATTTTAAAGATCTTGCAAAAACAAGTCATTTTGCAATATGTGTCCTTAACAGTGCCCCCTTTTTCTGTTTCTGACGCACCTCCTTTGAGCCACTTTTGACCATTGTGAAGAAAAAATGTTGTTAGAAAAAAAATTTTTTAGAATGGGGCCCTGTAGTTGCTGCATGTCACGCAAAAGCCTCCAAAATTCAAAGCATACCCTTGGCCCTTTGGAAAATTGTAAAGAACAAAGTCTGTTAGAAACAAATTTTTTAGAATAGGACCTGAAAGTATAGCTGCATGTCACAGCAAAATGCCCCAAAAATTCAAAACTGCCCCATGAGCCATTTTTGACAATTGTAAAGAAAAAAAATGTCTATTAGAAATAACTTTTTTAGAATACGCCTGTAGTATTGCTGATTTTAAAAGCAGCATGACCAAAAAATTATAAAAAGACTTCTCAGCCCTGTTAAAAAATTTGAAAGGAGAAATACCACTTTGAAGCCCTTTTTTGTTCCCCAAAGGCCCTGTTATTGCTGTATCTCAAGCAACATGACCCCAAAAAATTATAAATATGCTTTTCAGCCCCTGTTTAAAAAATTTTGAAAGGGGAAATGCCACTTAGAAAACCACATTTCTGTTCCAAAGGACCATGATTATTGCTGTATCTCACTGAAATGACCCAAAAATTAAAAATTTTGAAATTCTCAGCCCCTGTTAAAAATTGTGAGGCAACATACCACAAAAAAAAATTGGGCAAAGTGAAAAATTCTAAAAATGAAGTGAGTAAATGGAAAATGGTTTTTTTCATGAAAACCCTTTGGGGTTTTTTTATCTCCTCACAGCAAAAAAAAGCCCAAAATAACTGGAATTGAGAAAAAAAATTGCAGTAAGAAAGATCATTTTAAAAATAAGTTTTTAAAGGGACCATTTTGTTGGAGGGAATGTGAAGTAGACCAGCAAAATAATGGTGACCTCGGCAATTGGGGGGCCCCAAAATCATCAGAGATCCATGCCCGATGAAACTTGATGAAGTTTAAACGATCCACATTTCTGTGGAAAGCCGGATGGTTTGTCTGTAATGATCCTCCGGGGGTGCTGAGGTCCGCTCAGATATGCGCTGGCTGTGGGCAGGGGCAAAAACCTTATGGGGTGGCGGGCCCGCTCGGGGGATTCATCCATTTTTTTGGGTACCCCGAAGTCTATTGGGTCGGAAACATACAAAAAAATTGGTGTTGAGACGCAGATAGTCAGGCACCAGTCTTAAGCTGGGTTTTGGGTGTTGTTTTTGGCCTGCATTGATGCGTTGGTGAGGTGGTAAATAAAAATTGCCAGAGGTCCCCTTAGGTTTGCCCCCCCCTTGCTGCTGCTGCCCCTGCTCGCTCGGCTCTTGGCACCTAGCTGTCACGTGCTGACGTTGTTCCACCCACATTTGAAGAAAGTGAAGCGCGCAAAGAGTTCCCAGTTGTCAATCAGCAAGGTCTCCTTTCCTGCATTTTCTCTTATTTGGGTGGATGGGAAAGGAAAAAAGCTGTTGTTATTTTGTGGCCTTTGCGAGGATCAATGTTTTGGGGGAAAAGGAGCATCCAAGCATCATGTGAGAGATGGGGCCTTGAGTTCCCAAAGCCCCCTTTGGGTTTAGGGGCATGCAAAAAATCTCTTTTCATCTGCCTCAAATTCCGCCCAAACCCCTTTCCAAGGCAGGGGTGGTGTTAGGAATATCCTCATCCTCCCCCTCCTCCTCCCCTTCCTCTGGCAAGCTTCACACAGCCCTGACTTGCCTCAGATGATGACCCCGAGAGTGAGGTTTCCGCCTTGCACTAGCTCTGGACCCGAAAACCCCTCCTAATGAAGACGATAAAATTGAGAAAATGTCGGGCCTTGTGGATTTGACAGAGGAAAGGCCGTTCTGCATTGTGTCCGTCTCCTCCTCCCTCGCGGGGGACCTGTGTTTCAAGTGGGCCAACGATCGTTCCCGAACTAAGATACCCCAATTGGGCATGTGACAAGGGCATCGTCCGCATGACCATTTTGGTGGCTTCTTCAAAACTGGCAAGGATGGTGCAGGTCTTTTTACCTCCTCCAAATTTGGTGCCTCAACACCCCGAGGTCCGTACCCCTGCTTGTCAGGCCATGTGTCATTCGTACGCGTTAATGGCATTGCGTGTGCCAAAGCGGAGCATGTGGGGGGTGGAATTCCAGCATGTTGCCCCCGTCAAAAATGGGGGGTTGAGGGGGGCCGAACTAGCGCAACGAGCCCGGCGGGACAAAAAAGGGGGGCGACGGTGGGGGTGCGAACTCAGACCTCGAGCCTTCTTCGCAGGCAATCCGCCCCGGTAGCTTTTTGAAAAAATTTTTGGACGACAAGGTTCATGACATGTGCCCGGCAAGGGGTGTGCTCCAGCCTACCGATCTTTAAGGGCGGCCAACAGATTTTGCCCTTATCGCCCCCCCATTGCCTGGACAGGTTCTTGTCACCCCGCCCGCGCTCGGTCTCGTTGCGGAGAGCCGTCCCCCAGTCCTGACCCGTGGGGGAGGTTCCCAAGGCAGATTAATTTCAAAAATGGCCCGGTGTCTCTGGGGAGGATGCCACCAGGGACCTTGGGGGAAAGAGCCCTGCACCCTCCTGCAGTTTTGAAGAGTGTGCACCGAGCCCGAGAGCCACCGTCCCCCCCAGGACATCAACCAGCTCACCCGGAGCTGCACAGAGTATAGCGGCCTGGGGCCCTGCTTATAGTCCATGTGTCGGTGGTGAGATGACTTTTCGGACACAGATGAAGACAAACCCCTTGAAATTTTAGATAACGGGGGGCCGG
>JAODAL010037383.1:0-40454 GCA_025379985.1 Phyllomedusa bahiana
CCAAACGGGTCTGTTGACTAAAAATTTGGGGGACGTTGGAAAACCCAAAGTTGCCCTATTTGCTTAGGGCCCAAAGGGGAAATTACTCCAAGGACAAGGGCAATTAAAACTGAATAGAAACATCCAGAGAAGTTTCCAAAAATCAAAAATTTATGGAGGGGGCCCCCTGTGAGGAACAAAGGGGGGTAAACCTTTGGGGGTTTTCTCCATCAAGGTTGATTACAAAATTTTTCCCCCCCTACACCCCCTGCCCCCCAAGCAAAGGGGCAAATGTAATCCCGGGAACAGAACACGGACCATCGTTTTCAAAGGGTTTTCCCAATTCAGCCCCCTGTACAATTTTTTCACCGGAAAAATTTGCCTTTTAAACCCTCTCAAAACAATAAAATTTTCCCAAAATCCTGTAATTTACAAACTCAAAAAACGCCCTGTTTTTATTTACTAGTTTTTCATTTTCCCCTACAGTAGAGAATTGGAAAGGAAGGGGTATTGACCTTTCAACCGCAAGAAGGAATTTTTTTGCAATTTTTTTTTTAAAAACAAACCTGGATACCTTAAAGGATAAAATGGAAGCCCCTTTTTCAAAACCCAAAATTTTGGAGCAACAATGACCCTTTAAAAGGCAATAAAAACCCCTCCTTACCTGAAAAAACCCTTTATCCAACCAAAAAAAACTTTGCCGAAAAGGGAAAAGGGGGGGGCCTAAAATCACCCCTGGGGTTAGTACCTGTATAAAGAACCCAAATTTCCTGAACCCAAAAAAATGCTTCAGGGAAAACTCCTTTTTAGGAAGAAATCATTATTGGAGGTTAACTTGTAGTTTTTCCTTTTTCCCCCTTTATTTCCCTTAAAAGCACCCAAAAATTGTCTGCTGGATGTCCAGGAACTTGAAACAATTACAGACCCTAGAGAAATTTCCCCTTTCAACGGGGGGAAAATCGGGCGTAAATTTGGGCTCCATTGGATCAAAGCAAAATTATCCCCAAATTTTTGGAAAAATTTTTGGGCCCCCATTTCAGATTTTTTCAGGCCAAAAAAGGACGGACAAAAGGTTTTTTTCCATTTTCTGGGAACTCTTTGCACTGTGATAAACACCAACAAAATTTAAACCTAAATGTGAGTGCATTTTCCATGAAACCCAACACTGTGGGGTGCTCCAAAAACCCAGAACGGTCCCCCCGTTCTCAGGGCATTTCCCCTGGGGGACAAAATTTTGAGATCCCTTTTTTGATGAATTTTTGAGGCCCCTTCCCTTAACAAAGGGAATAATCTTGAATCCCCAGGGGGGGCCAATTTATATGGAAAACACCTAAAAAAAATTTGGGGAATATTTGGGTGATATCAATTTCCTTTTTTGTGGAAAATTTATTTATGGGGGGGGGAAAACTTTCAAAGGGGTGTTGACCTTTCCCGCCATTTTGAAGGGCCATTTTTGGATCCAACTTTTTTTTTTAAACAAAGGAAGGGGGCCCAATTAAAAAAACATTCAAAAATTTAAAAATTTTCACAAGAAAAACAATGGGTGGCTTGTAACTTTACTCTTTCTTGAGTTTTTTAAAACAAGTTCCCTGCCCAAACTTATAAAATGTTTTTCAAAGTCCCTGCCCTTTGTTTTGGATTGAAAATTTGCAACCCTCTTCCCCCCCCCACTCTTGACACATTGATAGCAAAACTGAAAGAATAATGCTTGCAGGGGTTTTCCCATTACCCTGTTTTTTTCAGATGCTGCAACATCTCACAGGAAAACCCCTTCCGAGGGACCCCAAAGATAAAATCAAAGGGGGTCATTTTGGGAAAAAAAATTTTTTGGGGGCCCAAATTAAACTTCCCCACGATAAAAATTTTTTTTTTCCAACAAAAAGGTGCACCCCCACTTTAATGGTGCCCAGGCTCGAAAACCCCCCTAAATGAACATTTCCTGGAAAGTGGTTTGGTCGTCGGGGCCCATTTAAAATGGCCACCAAGATCTCCCAACCTGACCCCCTTAAATTTTTAATTTTTGAGGTCATTTTACGGAAAAAATCTATAAATGTGAAAAAAATGAGATGTGCGGGCCACAAAAACAACAATACTGGAAGCCTGTTGCTAGCATTTCGCTTTTGGTGTTGCTATCATTGTGTCAAGATGGGAAAAAGAGGTTGCATTGCCCCAACCCCAACACGAGGGGAAACACTTTGAAACATTTTAAAAGGGGCATAAATTTTGAAAATAACTCATGAAAAAATAAATTTAAATTTTAAAAAACAAGAACACCATTTTTTTTTCCCTTGCAAAATTTCCCTCAAAAATTTTGATATGTTACATGCCCCTTTTCCCCATGTAACATGCTGCCCAAATTTAAGGGAAAATTTTACCACAGTTAACCATTTTCAATAAGGTTTTCTTCAGGTGTTGTACCAATTTCTGTGTATAAACACCAAGGACAACATGTTCTAAAACTGAAAGGGCCCCAAAAAAAGACTTTCTTTGTTTGCCAACAAAACCCAAACCCAGAGCCCCCCTTTAATTGTTCAAAAAAAATTAAAGGGGACCCTTTGTTGGGTTTTCCAATACATGTCCCCCACCCCCCCCCCCCCCCCAAAAAAATAAAGTCTTATCCAAAAACCTTTTTTTAAATTTTTCAAAGTCTAAAAGATGCAGGGGTTTTCTTCCATCCAAAACTTTTTCCCCCAAAGTTTTTTATTTTTTTTGGGGAAAGAGTTTTTATTTTTCATAAACCCCGTAAACTAAAAATATTAAAAATAAACCCCTTTTAAATACACATTTTTTTTCCTTTTTTAATAAATACATGACAACAAAAATTTTTAAAACCCCGAAACAAATTTTTTATATACTTTTGGTACCTTTAAAAGGTCCGCTTTGGCAAAAGGGCCCTGCTTGGATTTCAAAAAACTTTTTTTTGGTATACAACTTTGTTTTAATAAGGGGTTAGGGAACTAGGCCTGCATAGCAGGGCCCACTAACAGGGGACCCCCGAATAATTTTCAGCCGGGAAAAATTTTCAAGCAAAAACAAAGGTTTTAAAGAAAAGCCTTTTTGCTTTGGGAAAGTTGAGCGATACTTAGCCAAAATCAACGAAACCTTTTTATAGTTGCTTTTCTTCCCCGCATCTTTACACCCAACCTTTCTCTTTTTCCCTGCTCCCCCTACTTTGGGCAATATACTTGGGGGGGTACCCTTTCATTTTCCAAGTTGCAAAAAAATTTAAGAAAATTTTGGGGAAACTTTGGTATACAGCAACTCTATCACTTAAACCTTCCCCGGCAGACCCTCATCTCAACCCCTTGCAAAATTTAAGTTTACCCTTGCCGTTAAAACACAGTCTCTTGCGGAATGGCGCACTCATACTCTGCACTTTTAAAAGCATCCCCCGGGTTTCCCTTTTCGAGAACATAATTTAGTATTTTTGGGAAAAAACAAATCAATTTTTTTAAATATTTTTAATTAATTTTTAAAATTTTTTATTATTTTTATAAAACAGATTAATTATTTTTCCTTTTTAAATTCCTATGGGAAACGTTTGTTTGTGGGGAAAAAGTTAGGTAAAAAGCCAAGGATCTAAAAAGGATTAATGATTTTACACCAAGGAAACCCACTTTAAAAACATTATACACCGGGAATTTTCATACCCTTTCCCTTTTTTTTCCCAAACTTTTCCCCCTGCTTTTGGAAAAACTTAGGGCCAAAATTTATGAAAAGTTCAGATCAAAAATTTCCCCTTTTAAATTGCCCTTTAAGCAACCAATCAGAGCACCCCTTTCTTTTCCCTCAGCCTATTTTAAATGAAACGGGGGCTCCCGATTGGTTTTTTATGTGCAAACAAAGTGAGTTTTTTGACCTAGAAACTTTTTATACAAGTGGCCCTTAAAAACCCCAAAAAACAAATTCCTTTGGTTCCCGTTCTTGGATTCATGAAAAATAAATTTTTTCCCCATAATATGGTAAAATTTTCTAAAATCATTTGGGCCCCAATGCGGTTTGAGATGGCTTTTAACACCACACCAAAGGTTTCAGTAAGATTTCCAAATTCAGAGTTAAAAAAAAATTTTTTGTTTTTAAAAAAATTTTGTATTTTAAATGTGGGGGTTGGAATTTTCAATTTTTCCTTTTTCTCAGTTTAAAATTTTTTTTTTTCCGGTATTAAAAATTATTGTTCAACCTGTACTGTACTTAAAAGTTTTCTCGGGACCTTATATTTTTAGAAAAAATATTTTCCCCTGGTGAAAGGGAAGTAGCATATAGCATTAAACCCTGGTCTTTTTAAAACTCAATTTTCTTTTTCAATAAAAAAGTTGCACCTCCTTAAAACCCCCCCTTTATAAATTTAAAAGGGAGAATTTTGTTCATATTTGTTTTAATTTAATATCCTTGAAAATTTTTACCCACCATCATAGTCAGTCCCTTTTTGAACTAAATGAGCTGCAGCAGCTTGCGGTGGGCACAAAACCCCTATCCCTTTTGATTATTGGTGGGAACTCCAGTTGGGGGGCCCCCCAATCAGAAAAAAAAATTTAAATTTTCCCTATTGTAAGGAAGAAAAAATTTGGGGAGTGGGCCCACAAACCACTACTTTGGGTTGATTAGTGGGTTTTTTTCACAGAGCCTTTGATGGGGAAATTTTGGGTTAAAACCCCATTGGGCTCCAGGTTTTAAAACCCCAAGATGTCCCCATCAGTGGGCAGCTGACCAGGGGAGTCAGAACAACCAAAAGGGAAAACAACCCAAAAACAGAAATATGAACAAGAAGCAAAAACAGAAAAACAAAGAAGGGCCAGGTTAAATAAAAAAGGAGGGTGGGCAAAGGTAAAAAAGGGGGGGCGGAACAAATAGGGCGCCTTAGAAAAAACAAAAACAAGGTCAGGGAAAAAAAATAGGCCTAGGAACACAGGAACTAAGACCAAAGGGTAAAGCTGGTAAAAATGGGCAAAACAATTTGCAAGGGCAAAAGGCAAAAACCCGGCTAAAACTAAATCAAGCAGGGAAATGTTCCCAAAGGGGCTGGCCTATAACACCAAAAGGTGCAAGGGATTTGGGAAAAGGGAATTCCCAACCCCAAATGGGAAAAAAGGGGAAAAAAAGCCCAAAAGGTTGTGGCCATTTTCCTCCCCAAAACCAAAAAAAAAGAATTAGAAACACAGCTACAAGGTGGTAACACATTAAAAAAAAACGCACAAACAAACACAGAAAAAAGGGGATCGCTTTACATCTTTTTGACATTAACTCATCTTTAAGGGACAAAAGCATCATAATTTTTATAAAAAAAATATGACTTTTTCATTCCTCCCCTTTACTTTAACTGGGTAGGAGAAAGTTGAGAGAGCCCCCCAACCAAAATTAGACAACCCTCCTATTCTGAAAAATTCAGAGGGTTTTGGACTAATTTTTTTTCCCAAAAATGTAAAATGTCAATATTTTTTTTTCAATCAAATTAATGCACTACCAACGTTTATTTTTGCTTTTTTTTTTTCCTTAAAAAAGATATAACATTTTTTTCCCAGACATTTTTGCAAAATGACAAAAAAGGGAAATGCAGCAACAAACAAATGCAAGGGCCCTTAGTTTCCAATCCATTAGAAGCCAGCATAATGGCAAAAAAATCATTATGTCACAAAAGTTAAAATCAACAACAAATGCTTTTGTTACCAAACATTTTCTAAAAAACCTTTTTGTAAAATGGAACCATATATTTTAAAATTTAACGTTTCCTTTAAAAAAAAAAGTCTTGCTATAAAAATGAAAAGGAAAATCCAAAAACTCCCCAAAAACAACTTTAAATAATGCTCTCAA
Source organism: Phyllomedusa bahiana (assembly GCA_025379985.1). Lineage (NCBI taxonomy): Eukaryota > Metazoa > Chordata > Amphibia > Anura > Hylidae > Phyllomedusa > Phyllomedusa bahiana. The sequence continues at coordinate 5,788 of JAODAL010037383.1, forward strand.
GTAGTGATTAAATTAAGATTGTTTATCCTCCCTATTATGTATGGAGCATTAAATTGGAAAGGCAACTAAATCTTTTCCAGCAAATGCATGACAAGAGCGATGTCCAAACTCTAAATATAATTACAGGTATAGTGTAAAAATTATCGGAAGAAACAAAAAAAGAAGAAAAAAATGAAAACAAAACAGTCAGAGATCTGCGAACCTAACTATGGACACTCCGTATCTAACCTGTTGCAGAAATGCAAGCCTTATACACTTACAGGAACTTACACTTGAATAGGATTGGACATTGTGGACATACAGTCAAAAGCAAAATTTCATGTTCCTAATCCTACTTTTTACCCAACTTATGTCAAGACCAATGGTTTTTGATATCTTTCTGGAAATCAGTAGAAACATGACCTCACCCTACTCAACACAAAATCAACAAGAAAGTAAATATTGCCTTAATAACCTTACATTACAAGAAAGGAAAGCTCACATTTGTTACAAAATAAAAACAAATTACTATAAGAAGCTGGATTAAGGGTGGGCCATCACTATATGGACTCTGGTTTATATTAAAAAATTATCTCTAGAATGCTAAATGATCAAACCACTATTCGTGTTCTTGATAAGGACCCCACATCGGATTTCAAATAGCCATTAAAAAAGTATTGACTGTGTGTCAACTTGGGAGCTATCACAGTAATGGCTGAGAGTCTTATGTTGATTTCCCATCATACCCTTTGTGTATACTGGTACAAAAAATACATAAAAATTGTTTCCACCTCCCCTGCGATATTGTAGCAGGATAGGGTCTTTAACTGAACAATTTGAGCTTGGGTGGGCTCGTATCTCCAACACTTGTCCACATTATACCGCTATCTAAAAGATACTGCCATACTATCAGTATCTAGAAAATCATATCTGGAATCCATGCTCTGTATGGTTATCTTGTGACGTTTTGAAAGTCCTTTATCCGTCTATGTATTCATGGTCACTTTCTACATGCCTCAAAATTTTTCTGGATCGCTATAGTTATTATACCGACCCAGTAATTGAATTTTTGATTATTGCCACACAATTCCTTTTACAGCACAATTATTTCATGTTTGATATATTTTTTATTTACAGACAACAGGTGCATCTAATGGGCGGCGAATTTTTTGCCTCTCTAGCTAATATTTATGTGCATTGGAAAGGCCAATTATTATTCACGATGATAATCCTTTTCTTCCATATAGGTGGTATGGGCGTTTTCTTGACGACCTCCTCCTGATATGGGAAAGGTCCGGTACATAGATATCAAATAATTTTGTTCACTTATTAACAAGATTCTAGACTTGCATTTTACACATAAATTTCCAATTTCACAGTAATTGATTTCTTAGATATAACGCTCCACAATTTCTTCATCAAATGTTACAGTAGGTATCCCTTATCGTAAACCCCCCCCCCCCCCCCTACAGCATGAATTCTATGCTGTTGGCTATGATGTCATCCACACATGTCATTAATAAACATACAGTATGGGAATACATTAGAACTAAAAGAAAATATACTAATGAGCAGGAATTTCTAAATCAAGAAAACAAGTCACGTTACGATTGAAAGAACGAGGATATAGCACTGAGATAACTCGACATAGCAAAAATAAAGTAGAAAAAAAATATCACGTGAGCTATTAATTTTATTCAGAGAAATAAAAAAAAATCTACAACACAATACAAAATGTGCAAAATACTTTCTCTACGCGTATTCACCGCTATATAATTAAATTCGTTATTATCATCAAAAAACAACTTACCATTTCATAGGCACCAAAATATGTTTTACTATACTCAGAGATGTATAAATTTTTGTATCCAAACGAGGTCTACTTTGTAATCCATTTTTTCTCCAGTCTTTTCTTTCTGACCAAACAAAAAAGAAAAACATTGGCTTTTTGTCCAAGGTAACCATAGGTGTGGTACAACATTCGTATATGTTGCAATATATATGCAAAACTACTGATACTTTGTATCTTCTGTTACAAAGAAACAATATCAAATTAGTAACTATATCAATTGCAACACAAAAATATGTTGTATATCAGATTACATGCATAAATGGCAACTTACAATACATTGGCTGTACAAGTTCTCATTTAAAAATCCGCATCAGACGAATATTTCTGAATCCCATAAGCATGAGTGAAATCTGTATTGTCATCTGTTCCTTTTTTAACACAAAAACAAATTTAGCTAAAATTTTCTAGAAAAACATGGCAGTGACACTACCCACATGAAAGTGATAGGTATTGAAAAAGTAACCACAATCCATTAGAGGAGGCAATTTAAATATAAGTTATTAGCCAGAGAGGCAAAATGGATATTTGTATTAGGTACTGACAACCAGCGGGGCCTAAATGTACGTCATGAATCTGCTATATCATATACTAATTGCTTCTTTTCTTTTTTATTTTCTTTGTTTTTAATCATTTATTGACTGCATATATTGTAAAAAAACTATTGATACGTTACTGGTATCCAATGTTAACTTTTCTGCGGACTACGCCTTTATAAAGGGTTGGGTCTTGTGCAGTGAACCATGGGCACAATGATTAAGGTCTTGTATTTTTTTTCTTTTTTTATTTATCGAAAGCGTGTGCAATTGTAGCACTGGTGCTGTATTACAACTTCTCCTACCCTATATTAATCACATTTTTAAGAAATATTTATAATTTTTTTTTTATTTTAAAAGTATAAGCTGCGGATCATATGCTTAATGCTACTTCTAAGCAAGCTGGAGTATATCATTTTATGTACTGTAATTTAGCAGCATACATAAACACAACACTGTTCAAAGTAATGCAAACATGAATATAAAATACAATGGCATACAGTACAGGAAGGAAGAGTGTGGACATATACACAAAGGAGGTGCTGTCTTGCTACGTAAACATGGGTCTAAATATTAGCTATAAATAATCAGTACTTGACATAGAACCATTACTATCATCACTGTTTAATCTGCAGCCCTGTAGTTTTGGGCACCAGCAATGCTACTGAGGCTTTAACGGAGAAAGATGTCTAACATGTTCCACTCAGTATGTGTTCAGGAGAACAATGGGCTTGCTGAGGAAATGACTCGATGATGTAAGCAGGGTCGGTTGATTATTGTTATCGGTAACTTTAATGGGAATACTTGTATAAATCTTTGTTAGTAAACTTGCAAGCAAGCTGTTGGCTGGACTAGATTGTTTGGGGTGAAGAGTAGAGGAGTCAACCAAAACAGGATCCTCTGGATCAAATTTCTGCTCTAATCTTCATATGTGCTTTTCTTCAGATTGTAAGTACTGGTTTGTGTCGAAATGTTTGGTCCTGTGAGCCAGCTGTGTCTTTAAGTCGAGCTGCTGAAACAGCGCTAGTAGAAGGTCTGCGGGTTGTGATAGTATGTATTATCGCCACTGAGTAGTTTTGTCGATCTTGTAATCTTTGATTTCTGTTAATTACATAGACATAAAAGGGAGACATGTATGATATTTGGCATATTAACGGCAAATTTCATGCGTCAAACATTAGTCTTGAGTGGCCTGATTTAGGAAAACCTGCTCTACAGCGAGTTATAAAAACGGTGCATCCTAGCACTAGGGCAACAGTTCTTTATCAGGGTATTCCACTTTGAAAGTCTGTATATCTGTGCCAATTTTAAAACTGCGATCATCTGCTTAATTTCTAAATTCTAAGCAAGCTGGAGTAAAATCATTTTTTAAAAAAGGTTTTCCTAAAAGGAAAATTTCTGCCTTATACTTTTTAATGTTGCGTTAAAATCAGTGTTTTCTGTTTTTCAGAAGATTTTACATGGGAAATTTTAATGGGGAAATTTTTCTATAGAAGTTTTGGCCCCCTTAAATTTTTGGGGAAAAATTTTGTGCTTTAGTACGCCTCAAAATAATTTTCCCAAAAACGCTGTGTGATGAGCCCTAAACCAAAATGTGCATTTAGCAGAAACGATTTTTTAACCAATTTTTTCATATTTTCCCCTTTCAGAGTTTTTCAGGGGTTGGGACAAAGACTTTTTAAAAAGGGGGAGAGCTTGTCCCCGTTCTCCTAAAGAAGGGGGGGGAAGGGGGTTTTTAAACCCTCCGGGTAGATGAGCAAAACCTTAAAAAATTTGAGTTCGAGTTTGAAAACTCGAATTTTGAGAATTTGGGTTTGAAGTTCGAGTTTAACTCGAACTTCGGAAAATGCCCTTAATTTCAATGGGAGAGGGTGTACAAGGGTTTAATTTTTTTTTCCTAAAAAGGTGAGGAGAAACTGTAATTTTTCCCTCCAAGAGTTTAAAAAGGATTCGTGGAAAAAATCAGTGAAAAAAATTTGGCTTAAAAATCACAAAAAAAAAATTTAGACAAAAAAAAAATTTCTTTCAAAAGGGTAACCCGAAAAGTGAGGACAAGGGACTTTATAGGAGATTTCAGCATAGGCCCCTTTGACCAAAATTAGAAGACATTGGTATTGGAAAAAGGCACATGGTAAATGGCGGAGCCCCCCATCACTTTTTTCACCAAAACAAAACTTCAAGCTGGGGTGGATTATATGGCAGAAACCCTGGTTGGGGAGCGTTAAAATGGCAATTGGGGAAACCCGGAGGTTCCGGTTTTTACTACTTTAGGTGGCCAGTACCATTGGTGGCAGCGGAACATGGCAGTGGGGAACAGCCAGGGGGCCGTTTCCCCTTTCATTTGGGGCCGTAAAAGCAGCCAGCCTTTTTGGGAAAAACTGGGGGAGATTTTAAAATAAAAGCTTTTATCCAAAAATCCCCAAAACTAAAAGCCTTTAAAAGTTGGGGGAATGCCGGGGCGTTTGGCCTTGGAAATTTTTTTCCTTTCCACCTGGTGGGCACCAAAAAGGGGTTTTCCCCCACGGGGCCCTTGGCCGGTGCCCCCGGAAAATTTTGATGCCGAGGGAGGCAAATTTTTTCGCCAGAAAGTGACCCCGGGGGCCCGGCCCGCCAAAGGGGTTTTCATCTCAATGACTGCTCACTGGGGGGTTTTTTGGGGTGGGCAGGGCCTTTTTGGTCGGGTTCCGGGGGCCCAAACCTTTTCCCCACTGCTCTGTGCCCAAAAGAAAAAAATGGCCCTTTTTCAAATTTAAATTTTTTCTTGGAAAACCAACAACAACGGGCAAGAGCCCGTGGGACGGGTCTAAACACTAAACAACCAAATGGCTTTGGGGGCTAAAGAACTTGGGCACCAGGGAAAGGGGATGTGCGATAAAAGGGAAAAAAATTTCCCTTTCTGGGCCCTTTGGATCGGTGGGGCTTAAACCCATCCCCTTTCCTGGCCCCCACATCATTAAACCCGGTTGTGAGAAAATTTTTTAAGGTGGGGCTACCCCGGGTCCTTTTTTACTTCGGGGGATGGCTCGAGGGTTTACTCACCCCGGCGTTCACAAAACCAAAAAGATCAGTCGGGGGAAATTTTCCTTGTCAGCAGGGCCGTCTGGGTTATTTTACAAATGAAACAAGTGTTTTGGCACTCTTTCAGCAAATAGGTCCACAATGAGGGGGACCCGGGGGGAAGGACACGAGCCTTACTTGCCAAGGATGTAAAAAGGGCCCGACTTTTTAATTTAAATTTTTATTTTTTTAGATCGCCCTTTGGGTTTTAAGTAAATTTTAAAATTTGAGGCCGTTTTTAAAAAAAGACATTGTCCAAAAAAAAAAGAAAATGATTTAAATTTTCAACAAAATGAAAAAGTGCAAGAGGGCCCCGCCAATGAGGACTTCCCCGTCAAGGGAAAGGGAAAGGGGGAACAAAAAGGTGAGGGGCAGACAAGTTTGTGGGGTGGGGTTAGTTTCAAAACGGTTTTTAAGCCAAATTATAGGCAATCCGAAGAGACGGGTTTTTTTATGTTGCCTTTTTAAGGGTAGTGGGAGGGGTGGGAAAAGTTTTGATGCGTTGGAGCCAAAGGGGTTCCAAAAATTTGGGGGGAAACACAGGGAAAAAGTCCCTTGGGGACGGTTTATGGGGACTGATAAGAGGAAAGCAGAAAAAGGTCCGGGGGGGCGGAAAAATTGAAGAGGGGGGGTTTCTAGAATTTAAAAGGGGGTTTTTTCGCTACCAAAAAATCATATCTCAAAAGATTGGGGAGAGAAAAATTAAACACTTTTTTAATTGGTTTGCTTTACCTAAGGCACTTAGTAAAAGGAGATTAAAGGGCTAACTGTGCATCTTAGTTATTTTCTACAGCACCCCGGGTGAATTTTATTCAGCCCCTTTTGGGGCACCGGCCCCAGGGGCAGGACACACCTTGGGCAAGCCCCCCGCCTGTGATTGGCTATCCTGCACGTCGTTTTTTGGGTCCCCTCTGGTTAAGAGAATCGGCCCGCCTGGATGGCTGTTGTGAAAAAGAAAAAGCTGGGAACACCCCATGTTTTATGACTCTCAGGAAAAGTTTTTTATGTTTCTGGCCCAAATACTAGATTCAAATTTTCCCCCCATATACACAGTCCCCTTAAAACCCTGTGGGGCCCCCCTAAAATTTAACAGTCTTTTACAAATTTTCTGTATCCCTGCCTGAAAACAGAGGGGGGAGGAGGGGGCAGAGAGCATTTTCCCCACACTTGCTTCATCATTCAGGGTGTGTGGGATAAACAGAAAATTTCACCAAAAGAAGGGAAAAGGGTAAAGGAGTTGGTTTCCCGCCCGGAGCTGAGAACCCTGAATCAGAAGCATTTCCCAACCCGGAACCCCAAGCATCAGGGCATGAACCCCGGAAGGGGAAACAACCATGAACTGGGAAACTTTAAACCTGAACCCCGGGAAACAGAAAACCTTTTGAACCAGAAGCTGGGGAACCCCTGAACCCGAAGTATCAAACCTAACCCGAAAACATCAGAAAATGAACCAAAAAGAATAATAAAATTAACCTAAGCATCAAAACGAGCCCGAAGCATTTAGAACAAGAACCAGAAACATCAGAATTGAACCAGAAGCATCCGAAAAACGAAGCAGAAACATCAGAAAATGAACCCGAAGAATCAGAAAAAAGAACCAGAACATCAAACAAGACCAAACAAACAAAAAAAGGGAAACCCGTTTTGAGAAACCCGAACCCGAGCTTTGAAAAATGAACCAGAAGCAAAAACATGAAAACCGAAGCATTAAAAAACATGAACCAAAAAACATCAGAACTTTTTAAACCCGAAACATCAGAAAAATAACCAGAAGGGATCAGAACATGAAAAACAAAACTCAAACTCTGAACCAAAGCCTCAGAACATGAACCAGAAGCATAAGAACATTAACCAGAAAAACATAAAACATGAAACCGAAGATCAGAACTCTAACCAGAAGATTAGAAAAAGAACCCGGACATCCAAAATGCAGCCAGAAAACAGGAGGGGCTGCCAAAAATGATGTCCCCCCCCCCCTTCTCCTGCTAACCCCCGAATGTGTCACAGCTCTTCGTGAGGGGGGACCGCCTCTTTGGGAGGGGAGGCAAAGCCCAAAACGTGAAAGGGGACTCGCCCCTGGTTTTTAAACTGGGAAAAGATAAAATTTTGCCCAAATCGCGAAACTTCAAACGATAAAAACCCCTTTAAGACCCGAGATGTATGGGGGGGAGGTTCTGGAGATTCCAGACAACTTTTTCCCGGCATTAACCCTTCAGATAAGATGAACAGTTTGTTTTTTGGGCAATGTTTTTTTATTTTTCCCTTTTAAAAAAAGGGGAAAACATTTTTTAGAGAGGGGAAAGTAACAAAGGGGAATCTATGTTTTTAAATGGGTATTTTTTTTGTCTTAAATAAATTTTTTTAAAAAAAATTTTTTGCATACAAAACCACTATGCCTTTCTTATCAAAAAAAACCCTTGTTTTCCCATTTTAGTAATTTTGGTTTCGCCCAGAAAAGTTTTTTAAAATGTTCCCAAAAAGTGGTGCATAATTGGGTGCAAAAATGACAAAGGGCTCATTTTTTTTGTGGGCTTGTAACACCCTTTTTCAAGCCTTTGGCAAGGGGGTTTAATTTTAAAAATAGTGTAGGCACAAAAGCGAAATTTTTAAGTTTAAAAAACTGCACCCCAAAGCATTTAAAATACAGGGATAAAAGTTTTGGGTAACCTTTTTGTTGATTTTTTAAAAAGGGTAGACCAACTCTAAAAAAAGTGCCAAACGATCACCCCAGCATAACCACTGGGTAAAATTTTGGGAAATTTTTTAACTGTCTTCTTTTTTTTATGCTGTTTTTAAGGATTTTCCCGCAAAAGTAAAAAAATGGGCCATTGTTCTAAGAACCTGCCCAAACACCCTGCTGTCCTTGAAGGGGGGGGAAAGGGGAAACTCTTTCCAGTCTTTTTTTTTTTTTTAACTTTTTGGGTTTTAAAACAAGTTCTTGACTAAACAATAAAACTTTTCAAGGGAAAGGGGAATTTAAAGGGGCTCTGAGTTTTTTTTTTTGGGCAAAAAATTTTTTTTGTCCCCCCCTGAAATATTTTCTTTTTTTTATTTTTGAGATTTCCCACCATATCAAAGGGCCAGTTTCATCCCCCAAGAACTAAAAAAAATCATGAAAAAACAATTTGGAAAAATTAGTGAAAACCCAGGGGTGTGATTCTATATCATTGTCTATAGAAAAAAAACATTTTCCAAGGAAACTATTTAAATGGGGTCTTTTCAATGACTCTCAAGGAACTTGGGGGCTCGAAAAGCTTAAAAACTCCTTTTAAAAAATGGGAAATTTAGTTACCATAATAGGTTTCAAGACAATATGTTCTAGGATTTTGAACCCCTTTCATTTTTTAAAAAAAGCCTACATATTAATTTAAAGGGGGGAGTTTCCCGAGTTTTTTTGTACCTCACATCAGTCCCTTTGGTTTGGGTTTTGAACAGGTCCCCCCGCTTTCGGACAACGTAGAACCCCTGGGGCCAACATGCTTTCAGTATGGGTTTGGACCCTTTTTACCTTTTTTCATATTTATTATAATGGCATCATGAATATTAAAAACATTCCCCTGGAAAGACACCAGATGAGTGAAATAACAAGCTAAACCTCACCTCTAAATCAGCAATCAAATAAAACCAAAATAATTAAAAACTAAAAAAAAATAAAAATATCTTTAAAAACGGGCTATGGGCCACTTTTAATTGGAAAACCCGTTTTTTGGGTTAAAAAATCGCTTTTTTGCCATGGGGTTTCTAGGGGAAAAAAAATGGATTTTAGACCTAAACAGTTTCATCATGTGGCCCCCCTGTGTACTCAGCAAATTTTTAAAAAGCCTTCCAAAATACAAAAATTTTTAAAATTTGGGTGGGACCACAGCTTTTTGGACATGGGAAATCCACGGTCTGTTTTTTAATTTCCTGCCGGACCAGTACATGGGGGGCTCCCGGGGGCCGAAAGGGCTTGGGGGAAAAGGGAGAACCTGTTTTAAACTTTCAACAAAACCCAAAGGTAGTTTCAATGTAACTACGCCAAAACTTTTTTTTACTGACGTCCCCACACAAAAAGGGGACATTTAAAATTTTCAGAGGGGTTTAAAATACTGAAAACCCCAAAAATCTGGGCCATAATTTGAGGGTTTTAAAAAATAGCCAAAAAAGTTAAACCGGAGTTGGTAGATGTTGGGGATTGTTTATTTTGCTGAGATCCACATCAATTTTCCTTTTAAATTGTTTTTGTACTTGGTTTTCTTGTTATTTAAAAATTGGGTTTTTTTATATGAGTCAACATTAAATTTCCCCAGCACATTTCAAAAGGTTTTAAACAAAACACAAAACGGGTTTTTGGGTTTGGAAATTTTAAAAAAAGGGCCCCCTCCCCTGCAGGGCAAAAGAGCTAAAACCAAAGAGCCAAAAATGCGGGCCCCGGCTTTTGGGGGCCCTTTTTTCCCTTTTTTTTAATAGGGGATGAGTTTTTAAAAACATCAATTTTGAAATTGTGACTGTAAACAAATTTTAAAAAGGGGACCCTTTGGGGGTGGCCCCATTTTTGCAAGGGGGCCCCACACACTGAATCACACCCCAAAAACATTGGGGAAAATCAAAGTCTCTGCCATTCCTCTTCCGGCCAGCCACAGCCCAGCAGGTCTTACTGCAGCTTTTGACCGGCCCCCACAGGGCCTCCTGCCACATTTTCAGCACTGACCCGATCTCCATTAAAACCGGGGACCGGGGCTCCTTCAAGACCCCCCCATTTCTTCCCAGCCCCGCACTTTTTCTAATCACACCCATGTGTGGGATGCTAGAACTTGAGTTGTGGAAAATAAAAAAGTGCGCACACCGCATTTTTGCTAATTGTTTTGGGTTTTGGGGATTCTAAATGTGTTTTAAAAAAACTCTGGTGAGGGCGGAACTTGTAGTTCCACAAACAAATAACGTGGGAAATTCCCAAATGGCCCCGGACGTTTATGCAGCAGGGGGGGTAAACAACCCGGGACTAATCAAACATACTATTAAATACATGTGTGGTGTGGCATGCGGGCCCCCCTGAGCTAGTGGGTATAATGCAAAATGCAGCATTTCCAAAAACAACAAATGCTCTTTCTCTGGGGTGCGATTGTATGTGTGTTTTAACATTTTGCCCGCTGTGGCAGCCCGACCCCTTTTAGGGTTTCCCCAAAATAAATCTGCTGTATAGATGGGGCTTTCAAGTGGGCAAACATACCCCAGCGAATATGTAAAATAATGTATAAACAGCAAAACAATTAACCAAAAAAAAATTTCAAAGTGTGGTATGGAATTTTTGACATTTTTTCCCTTGTGGAACTACAAGGGTTTTAGCATTCACCACCATACTGTATTCTTTTCTGACTTACATACAAATTTAACTTAAGAACAATCCTACAGTCCATAACCTGTTCATTACACTGGGACTGGCTGTATATCAAAAACATTTTCTAGAAAGACACCAATCAGTGAAAAAAACAAAACTGAAACCTCACCTCTAAATCAAATCATCAAATTAAAAACCCAAAGGGAAATTTATAACCAAAAAACAAAAACACATTGAAAAGAGCTTTCCCCGGGGTTGGTGAAAATTATTATACCCTTTTTAATGAGAAAAATCAGGTTTAAAGGGGCCAAACCAAAAAACCATGCTGAAAAAAATACCCAAAAATTAAAAATTTAAATTTCCCCAAAAACAAGCCCCATAGAAAAAGAAAAAAAGTGTTATTTTTTAATTGTTTGGGTAAAAAAGGGGAAACCCCTTTTTCTAAAATATTCTAGTAGAAAGGGGAAAAGTTTACTAACCCGCAAAAAATCTTTAAAGGGTTTAACCCCTTTCCCTGTTTTAAAATTTTTTGGGAAAATGTTTCACAGGTCAATTAAAAGGGAAAAACATATTTTTCCCCACCCGGGTTATTTGTGTATTTTTCTTTTTGCAGTAGGAGTTTTTAAGAACATTATAGTGGAAGGCCAAATCAGGGTGCATCATAGAGCCAAAAAATGGCTGAAACACGGATGGAGCATTTGACTTTAGCCCGCTTTCAAAACTTCCAAGGGAAAAACATAAAAGGGAACAGGGGAAGTATTTAATAAAATTTTAAAAGGGGAACCCCCTGTTCTTGTCATTGTACAAGGGGTATTTGAAAAGTTCTGACGGTATGTCTTTTTTAAAGGCCTTAAAATTTGCAGGTTAGTCTATTCCAGATTCATTTTCAAAAAACATAGAAAAATCTAAATTTTGCTTTTCCAATTTAAATTTTCCCCATCCCCTAGGGTTTCCCGTAAAATAAAAGGGGAGTGTTAAAACCACAGTAAAAAACTTTAACATAGGGGGAAAAATGTTGAAAACTGTCCCGGGTCTAAGACTTTTCTTTGTTGACCCCTAGCAAACCCAAACAGAGCTCCCCCCTTTTTTTCTATTGACTCTGAAAAAAAGAAAGGGGGCCCCTGATTTTGGGGGCTAAAGGGGGAATAAGGGAAAAATCTTTTGACCAAAACCCGTTTTTTTAGACAAGTCCGCCTTAGTCCACCATTTAAGGTTTTAAATTTAAAGTTGCTGGAAAAAGTATTAGAAGTCAATAATACAGATCTAACTACTGAGCTTTCCCATATTAATGCCGAATGTGGGACAATCACTTTCCCAATTTTTCCTATCTCTGTCAGTGACCAGTTACAGGACAAAGAAGGAAAAGTGAGATCAGCAGTTCAACATGTTATGAAAAGGGATTTGGAGAAAGACAATATAATGGATCCGATGGTCGGACCTCCAGCAGATTGTATCATCATTTCTTTGCTCCTAGATATTATCTGCAGAGATAAAGATGATTATATCAGATATCTCAGGAAGTTCTCAAGGTTGCTGGGACTTTAGATAAAACATATTTTATAGTCAGGAAAGACAAGTTCCGTGCTTTCACATATGATGAGGATTTTGTCAGGAAAGCTCTAGTTGGAGAAGGCTTTGTTATTGATACCGTAAAGTTAAGAAGAGAACGTCTGTCAGTTACCTTTCTGACTATGGGCAATGAAAATTATTGCAGCTTACAAGAAGTAGTAGTTCTGAGTAGAAACTTACACATTACGGGAACATGTATGAAAACTGCCTAGACCTAAGACTTTCTTTGTTGGCCATAGCAACCAATCAAAGATCCCCTTTCATTTTTTTGGAGCACTATATGAAATGAAAGGAGAGCTCTGATTGGTCGCTATGGACAACAAGGAAAATGTTAGACCTGGACAGTTTTCATACATGTGACCCTAAGTCTGCATGTCAAGAGACTATTATAACTCAATTTAGCATATAACCATAACTAAGCTTGATCTTTGATCATATCTATTGGGTAATGTTTATTGCTTAAAGCGTTGCCTAGTTTAGGGCAATTCACAAATGAAAAATAAAAAACTTTAAAATAAATCTTATTAGAGAAAATATCTCTTTCTCCACAAATTAAAGCTATCTTGTCTGCTTTTTTCGATCTTTCCTTTTTAAAATTAAATGCAAAAGTCTATTGGGAAGATGAAGGGGGCTATCAGCTCTTTTGGGGGGGAATCGGGCCATCAAAGTCTAGGATTGAGGAAGGAGAAGGGGGATTTAACCCCTGCGGGAAAAAAGAGACGAAGCAAGAGAAAAAAGGGTTAAATAAACCTTCATTCTTTTGTTTCCCCGTGAAGTGGCTGCAAAGGGGAAGGGGAAAAATACCTTCTCTTCTCTTTGTGTGCAGTGCTAGGGAGCTCATTCTGGAGCGGACTCATGGGAAACTGAAATAGGGGTTTGAATTCTCAGTGCTAAAAATGCCAGAATAAGTTTTTGTTATGGGAAAAAAAAAAAAAAATTTTTAATATATTCCTTTTAAAACCTAATTTAACAGTTTAATTCTTAAAGTCAACTAAACAGAAAGGTTACCTTAATTTTGCCCGGGGTTGTCTATTACTTTGGTGGCACTTTGGGAAAATCAATGCCAAGCTCATTCAGTAAATAGGAATGAACAATGCAGAGCCCCCCCTTTTAAAATTGGGGGCTAGTGTATAAGTTAAACATTTTGATTGCTCGGTATTCAGTAAAAATAGGTGGGAAAAAACCGCAGTTGGGGCCCTTCCCCATAACTTCAAAACCAAGGCCATGGACCCTATTTTTAAAAAAACAAAGTCCCTACTTGGTGATGGATGTCCTGAGGTGTAGTGTGTTTGGGAAAAATTTAAATTTCTATTTAAAGGGAATTTTTTCCCCAATAAAAGGGAAAATTTAAATTTTCCCAAAAGGAGCCAAAGCAAAGGTTCCCCTTGTCCCCCCCCAAAATAAAAAAAAAAAAAGGGGGGTTTAACATAAATAAATCCCAATTGGCCTTTGGGTTTGGGGTTTGTTGGGCTAATTTTTTTGTTGGAGTTTACATTAAACAGTTTCTCGACAATTTAAAATGTTTTCTACACTTTTACGTATAAAGGGCTAAAAATTAAAAACCCACATGTTTTAAATTTGTCCCTCCATGTAGGGGGACTAAACCTCTATAATTTTTAAGGGGAGAAACCAGTATCCCAAGACCAATAAAAACAAATAATAAAGACCCAAATAAACACCGCTAATCTTTTACAACAAAATAAACCAAAATTAAAGAGCCCAATAAAACCCCCAAAAAGTGTTATTTAATATAAAACCATTACTTTAAAGGGATCACGTTACCCCCAACATTGCCCTTATAGGGGTAGCTACCAGTGTATAAAGGCTCTGCAAAAATTTTTTGTTTTTTTGCTTCCTTTCATTTCCCTTTGTGGTGGTGCTGCCAGTGTAAAACAGGCTCGGCAAATTGGGTATATCATTTCCCATACAGGGGTCCATATAGGGGGAAAGCTACCAGTGTACACAGGCTCTGCAAATTGTAAAATTATTCCATATTTTTCCCCATTATTTTTTAAAATACCCAGTTTTTACACAGGCACTGCAAAACCCTCCTTCCCTCCATACAGTGCCCCAGGGTTTAGATTAGCATTTGGGTACACAGGTCAACACACTAAGGGGAAACAGGGGCATTTTAATACCCCGGGGTTTTAGGTTGATGTCTGATAGTTGTTTTGTTTCTTTTTCTTTTTTCCCCATCCCTCTAGACCATTTAATGCCACCCTTCCCCCGGGGGCCCAACAACCGTTCCTGCAAAAATTAACCACACCAACGTTAGATTTCTCACTTTTGGCGTTTCTAAAATTCCCACTATGGGCCATCCCAAAGGGGTTTAATAATGCCCCCCTTTGGGGTCCCCACAAGTATTGCACCCCAAACATTGAAAAAGCCCCCCCCCCAATATAGGGCCCTTTAGTTTATGCCCCCCGTAGGAAAAGAACACCCCCCATACAGTGGGCCCGACCCCCCCTTTAAAAAAAAAATGAAAAAAAAACAGGAAAATGGGTTTTAGATGACCCCTTTTAGGTGGTTTGGGCCCCAAAAAAATTAGTCGGGAAAGTGGCGGGACTCTTCTTTTAAGTGGGAAAGTCCCCCTTCCCGTATGGTCACCCGTTAGTGGGTTAAGTAGATAGAGCCCCTTTGCAGATGGGAAAAGTAGATAGGACCCAATTTTCTAGGGAAAAAGGGGAGATGGGGCCCCCCCCTTTCTATTTTGGAAAGGAAATGAAAAGGTAGAAAAGGCTCCTTCTAGCAGGAAGATAGGTAGAAAAAGGGGAATCTAGTAGATGGGTTAGTTATTCCCCCTTCTAGTAGGTTGGTATTGATATGGCCACTTTTAAGTAGGTGGGTTAGATATTCCCCCTTTTCAGTAGGTAGACAAAGGGAGATAGAGTCCGTTTATAGGGAGGTAAAGGGGATAGGGCCCCCTTTTAGTAGGAAAAGGGAGTTTGAAAAAGGCCTCCTCCCTAATGGGGAGGCTGGGAGAAGGGCCCCCTTTTAGAAAATTGATAGGAAAAAGGGTTTTTCCAGTAGGGGGAAAAAAAAACCCAAAAAAGGGGCCCCTTTTAAATAGGTAGACAGTAGATAGGGCCCGTTTTAGTAGGGGTTGGTAGATGGGGGCCACTTTTAGTTTGGGGTTTTTCAGTTAGAGAGGGCCTCTTCATGTGGGTAGGGGTGGTAAAGAGGGCCCTTTCTAGCCGGAAAAATAGATAGGTACCCCCTCTCATTAAAGGGGAAAGGGAGGGAGGTTGGGAAATAGGGCCCCTTCCCATAGGTAGATAGATTAACCTCACTAGTAGGTAGGTAGGTAGGGTGGGTTTATTTCCGGGAGGTGACCATGTAGATTTTTTTTTAAAAAATAATAAAAAATACTCCCCTTGGGTCTCCCCCGGGTTTCCCCCCCCAAAACACCTGTCTTTGAATCTTTAGAGGGTTTGGGGTAACGCCCTCACGCCCCCCTTTTCCCGGGATACCAGTTCCGCCCTCTATTTGGTTTCAAGCCTTTGGGATAGGTTTAGGGGGTAGTACCCCAAGCACCCCGGGACAATGACATCATTACATTTTGCCCCTGCCCTTTAGTGGGCTTTAAACGGTGGGAAACAGTGTAAAGCCGACCGCTTTTCCCCAAGCACTTCTGGCATGGTTGGGAGGCAGTAGTTTTTTGGGGCCCCTGTTTGCTGGGTTTATGTGACCCATTATGCTGCAAGGGGGGCCTGTGGCGCAGGGGCCCCCGATTGCAAAATGCAACCCCTGCAGACGGCATGGTTTAAAGCCTTCAGAAAAACAGAAATAATAAACTCGCCCGGCCAAATTTAAATCAAAAGCTGATGTTTCGCTTTTAAAATTTTAAAAATTCTGTTTGTTTTTTATTTTGGAAAACCCCCCGGGTTTATAGGGGCCCCACATATATCTATAGGTAGGGATATATGTCCCCCCGTCAGATGTAAAGGGCCCCCCCCCGTTTTAAAAGGAAGGGTTAATTAAATTTTTTACTTCAGTCGTTTTTTAAACCCCCAAAAAAAAAAAAAATTAAAAAGGGTAGGGTTTTTTATGTCCCCCAGTAAAGGGCATAGGGCCCCCCGTAGGGAGGGAGGGAAAATATGTTCCCCAAAATAAGTTGTTTGGGTCCCCTTAGTACAATTTGGTAGCAATAAAAAGGTGGGCCCCAAAAGGTTACAAGGCCCCCCCGTATGTAGCTAAAAAATATATTTCCAAGGGAGGGTTTAAAATAGGCCCCCCTGTAAAGTAAAGGGTAGGAATATATGGTTTTTCCCCCGTAATTATAGGGTCCCCTAGTAAATAGGGAAAGGGAATTATGGTTTCCCCCCAATTTGATTTTCAGGCCCCCCAGAAAGTAGCTAGAAAAAAATTTCCATGGAAAGGGTTTTAGGCCCCCCCTGTATTAGGTAGGAAAATATGTTCCCCCAGTAAGTTTTTAGGGGGCCCCTATAAAATAGGTAGGGGAAAATATGCCACCAAAGATTACAGGGCCCCCAGTATGTGCTAGAAATATATTTCCCCAAAAAGTGGGGGGTTAAAAGGAAAAACTTTTTTTAGGTTTCCCCCCCCATATGTTAAGTAGGTTAAAAGGGTCCAAATAGTACAAAGGGGGAATATAGGGCCAAAACCAATTGGGTTATAGGGAAACCCCGTATATAGATAGGAAGGTACAAAAATATGTACCCCCCGGGAGGTTATGGGACCCCCGCGTTTTACCAAATAGGGAAAAACATGTCCCTTCATATTTTTAGGGGCCCCCGTATCGGGAGATTATAAAGTTTTCCCCCAAATGGTTAAGGGCCCCCGTCCAGGTAGGTATATGCACTTCAGCGTTAATACCCCCCCACCCCCAATCTGATCTGTGGGAGATTGCGGGTTCAGGATCCAAGCTCACTTCAAAAGTAATGTTAAACATTACCTTTTATAAAAGCCATTGCGAAAGAAAAAAAAGAAAGTTCTTTTCGGAGTTTTTTTTTTGTTAACTTTAAAAATAATTCAGAGCTTTTTGTTCAGAGCCAAAACAATAAAAAAATCATGATGCGTCAGTAATTCTTTTAAATATTTTGTTGACTGACCCCCTGGTAATCATATACAGCCCTTGCACTCTGGGGTAGAGGCAGACAACTCGTCTATGATATAAGTTTAGACGATGGATTGCAGCTCCCATAAGCTCTATGATGTGCACGGCTTTGATTCCAGACAATTTCTGGAACTTTTTTTTTCAGAAAAAATGAAATGAGTTTTCGAAGGACAGTTTGGGTATTTCCCATGGGAAAATATACAAAAGTTTTCACAGGGGTATTTTCTATTTTCTTGTTATTTTGGGTTCTTTTTTTCTTTATATTTTTTTTATAAAACAATTTTGTTTATACAATGCCAGTGTCTCATAAAAAAGTCACCCAGGGACTTTATTTAAGAAAACCGTTTTAGCAACAACGCTTTGTTTTCCCTACAACTAATCAGAGCCATACAACCACAGCCCCTAGCAACAATCAGATTCACGTTCATTTCATATAGTGGCTAAAAGTAAAAGCTGAGCTCTGATTGGTTGCTATGGACTACAACAACAGTCTTACTGCTGGACAGTTTTCATACATAAGGCCCATTGTGTCTTAACCATTACCCACCACCCTGCTGTCCATGAGGTTTTTTTTTTTATATAGCTATATTTTGCCTCGGGGGCTTCAGTTTTGCTGGCAGGAATGGTCCACCTCATTGCTCTCGGCCTCTTGTTTGTTCCTGCCTGGCGGGGGCAAACTACCGGGTAGCGGGGGTAGCATTTGCTAGGGGCCCCTCGTTTAGGGGGCCCCGGGGGCAGTGCTACTGCGTCCGCTACCCCGGAAATTTGCCCTCCTGGGCCCGCCGGCAGTGAACTTAACAGTTCACTGCGGGGGGCGGGGAGCTGCGGGCCCCACAATACTCCTCTAAAACCCCGGCCCCCCAGCCCAGCTTTTCAGAGGCGCGCTCGGTATAGCAGGAGGGAGCGCCGATCGCTCCGCTCTGTTACTTCCCCCTGGGGGCCCTCTGGGGTCACGTGGGCGCGCGGTACTCACATCACCGCGCCCCCCCCGGGCTGAGCGCAGAGGCGCGGGGAGAGCAAAAACGGAGCGAGCGGCGCTCGGGGGAGCGGGGACCGGGGTGATTAATTTTGTTTCTTTTTTTACTACCCCAATGCCTGCCTATAGCCCCCCATATGCCTCCTATAGCCCCCCATATGCCGCCTATAGACCCCCATATGCCTACCAAACCCCCCCCCATATCCTGCCATACCCCCAAGCCTGCCTATCCCCCCCATAGCCTCCTATACCCCCTTTCCTGCCTAAGCCCCCCATATCCTGCTTATCCCCCCCCATATGCCCTCCTATCCCCCCCATTTTCCTCCTATAGCCCCCCATAGCCCCCCCTATCCCCCACCCATATCCTGCCTTACCCCCATATGCCTGCCTATACCCCCCTACCCTGCCTAAACCCCCATATCCTCCCCTAAGCCCCCCATATCCTACCTATACCCCCCAATGCCTCCCTATACCCCCCAAAATAGGGCCTGCCTATAGCCCCCATATGCCGGCTATAGCCCCCATTGCCTGCCTTACCCCCCCATAGCCTCCTATAGCCCCCCATATGCCTCCTTTAACCCCGCATATGCCTACCTATGCCCCCCCAAAACCCTGCCTATAGCCCCCATTGCCTGCCTATAGCCCCCAAAGCCTCCTATGCCCCCAATGCCTGCCAAGCCCCCCATATGCCTGCCTATATGTCATCAAAAGCCCCCAATCCTGCCTATCCCCCATATGCCTCCCTGCTAACAGCCCCCTTGCCGCCTCCTATAACCCCCCAATGCCGCCTAACCCCCATATCCTGCCTATCCCCCCCCAGTCCTGCCTATACCCCCCCATATGCCTGCCTATCCCCCCCCCATATCCTACCTTTAAACCCCCCATATGCCTGCCTGACCCCCCAATAGCCAGCCTATAGCCCCCATATCCTCCTATACCCCCCATAGCCTGCTTATAGCCCCCCATAGCCTGCCAAGCCCCCCATATGCCAGCCTAAAGCCCCCCCCAATGCCTGCCATACCCACCCAAAAATCCCTGCCTATACCCCCCTTATCCTCCCTAAAACCCCCATATGCCTACCTAAGCCCCCCATACCTGCCTATAGCACCCCAAGCCTGCCTAACCCCCATACCTGCTAACCCCCCCTATGCCTCCCTATAGCCCCCCATATGCCTGCCTATAGCCCCCATATCCTGGCTAACCCCCCCATATGCCGCCTTTTTCCTACCTATAGCCCCCATATGCCTGCCTATCCCCCATATGCCTCCCCGCCTAAAACACCCCCATATCCTGCCTCCCTGCCTATACACCCCCAACCCTGCCTATACCCCCATATCCTCCCTATACCCCCCCTTTTGCCTGCCTATAGCCCCCCTATGCCTGCCTATACCCCCCAAAATGCCTACCAAATGCCCCCCATATCCCTGCCTATAGCCCCCCAAATGCCCCCTAACCCCCCTATGCCCTAACCCCCCCAAATCCCCTCCTATAGCCCCCCAAAAGCCTGCCTATACCCCCCCCATATCCCCTGCCTATACCCACCCATAGCCTGCCTATACCCCCCCATATGCCTGCCAAAAGCCCCCATAGCCTGCCTATAGCCCCCCATATGTGGCCCCCCCCCGCCCCATAGCCCCCCATAGGGTTTAGCCCCCTTGTCCTAAGCCCCCATAAGCCTGCTATAACCCCCCAATCCCTGGCTATAGCCCCCCATATGCCTTTTTTCCCCCCCCTACCTATCCCCCCATATCCTCCTATACCCCCCCAACCCGCCAAAACCCCCCCTATCCCCTGCCTATACCCCCCTATCCGGCCTATACCCCCATAACCCCTTACCCCCCATATCCTGCCATATCCTACCTATACCCCCAATGCCTCCCTATAGCCCCCATATCCTGCCTGCCTATCAGCCCCCATATCCTGCCTCCTAACAGCCCCCATATGCCTCCAAAACCCCCTTTTATCCCGCCATAGCCCCCCAAAATGCCCCTATAGCCCCCCACAGCCTCCCTATCCCCCCCCAAACCCTCCCTTTCAAACCCCCCTTTATCCCCTGCCTTACCCCCATATCCCTGCCTAACCCCCTTCCCTGCCATACCCCCCCCAAGCCTGCCTATAGCCCCCATATGCCTGCATAAGCCCCCCCCTACCTGCCTATATGCCTACCATAGCCCCCATATGCCTGCCTATACCCCCAATGCCTGCCTGCCTAAACAACCTCCAATCCCCCTGCCTGCCATACAGCCCCCATACCCTCCCCTATAGCCCCCATATGCTCCAAGCCCCCCTAGCCCCTATAGCCCCATACAGCCTATAGCCCCATACCCCCTGCCTATAGCCCCAATGCCTGCTTATAGCCCCCCATATCCCTCCCCTATAGCCCCCCTATGCCTCTTATAGCCCCCCATATCCTCCCCATAGCCCCCCATATCCGCCAACCCACCCAAGCCTCCTATACCCCCCATAGCCTCCCTATAGCCCCCCATTCCTGCCTAAGCCCCCCAAACCTACCATAGCCCCCCCATATGCCGCCTTAGCCCCCCAAATATCCCCCTTTACCCCCATATGCCTGGCTAACCCCCCCCATATCCCCCTTTTAAAGCCCCCCATATCCTCCATAGCCCCCCTAAGCCACCTATCCCCCCCCATACCTCCCCTAAGCCCCCCATATGCCTGCCTAAGCCCCAATGCCTGCCTATCCCGCCCAATCCCTGCCTAACCCCCCATATCCCGCCTATAGCCCCCATATCCCTCCTATACCTACCTAACCCCCCATATGCCTGCCATAGCCCCCATATCCCTGCCTGCCATAAAAAGCCCCCATATCCTCCATAGCCCCCATATTGCCCTCCCTTTAAAGCCCCCCCATATGCCTGCCTATAGCCCCCCATATGCGTCCCAAAAGCCCCCATAGCCTACCTATCCCCCCCCATATCCTGCCATAGCCCCCCAAAGGCCTTGCCTATACCCCCCAAAAATGCCTCCTATACCCCCCCAAAAGCCCTTAAGCCCCCTTCTGCCTGCCTATACCCCCCAAATGCCTGCCTATACCCACCCATATCCCCTGCCATACCCCCCCATATGCCTCCAAATACCCCCCATATCCTGCCTATCCCCCCCAATCCCTACCTATAGCCCCCCTTATGCCGCCTACAGCACCCCATATCCTCCTAAAACCCCCCATACCCGGGCTATAGCCCCCCATATGCCGCCAAAGCCCCCCAAAGCCTCCCTAAACCCCCAATGCCCGGGCTATAGCCCCCCATATGCCTCCTAAATGCCTACCTATGCCCCCAAATCCTGCTTATAGCCCCAAACCCCTGCCCTTGCCTATACCCCCCCCATATCCTCCATACAGCCCCCATAGCCTCCTTTAAAAGCCCCCAAAAGTGCCTATACCCCCCCATATGCTGCCTAAGCCCCCCCAATCCCTGCCAAGCCCCCCCAAAGCCTACCTAACCCCCCCTATCCGCCTATACCCCCCCAAATCCCGCCAAGCCCCCCATATCCTGCTATAGCCCCCCTAGCCGCCAAGCCCCCCAAAATGCCTCCCCATACCCCCCCATATCCCCTCCCTAACCCCACCCAAAAGCCTGCCTATCCCCCCAAAATGCCTGCCTAAACCCCCCCAAAAATGCCTCCTATGCCCCCCATATCCTACCTATAGCCCCCCATACCCCTGCCATACACCCCAATGCCGCCTATACCCCCCAAAAGGCCCCTATGCCCCCCATAGCCTGCCTATAGCCCCCAGCTGGGCTATAGCCCCCATATGCCTGCCTATACCCCCCATATGCCTACCTATACCCCTATCCTGCCTAAAACCCCCCCATATCCCCTCCCCTATAGCCCCCCATATGCCTGCCCAACCCCCCCATATGCCTCCCTAACCCCCCATTCCCCTTTTAAGCCACCTATACCCCCCATATGCCTCCCCATAGCCCCCATATCCCCCTCCTATACGCCCCCAAATGCCTGCCCCCCTATACAGCCCCCAATCCGCCTAAGCCCCCTATCCTCCCTATACCCCCATATGCCTTTCCCCCCCCATACCCGCCTATACCCCCCCCAATGCCGCCTATAGCCCCCCCATATCCCTGCCTATACCCCCCATATGCCTGCCTATACCCCCCCAATCCTCCATAGCCCCCCATATGCCTGCCAAACCCCCCCCTATCCTCCTTACCCCCCATATGCCTGCTATACCCCCCATAGCCTCCTATACCTACCATAGCCCCCATATGCCGCCTATACCCCCCATAGCCTGCCTCCTATACAACCTCCATACCCTCCTGAAAATACAGCCCCATATGCCTGCCTAACCCCCCCAAAAAGCCTGCCTATAGCCCCCCAACCCTCCCCTAAAGCCCCTACCTCCTTACCCCAATGCCCCCTATACCCCTATCCTCCCTATGCCCCCATTTTGCCTGCCTAAGCCCCCATAGCCTGCCTGCCTTACAGCCCCCTATATGCCGCCTGCCATACAGCCCCCTTATGCCTGCCTGCCTATACAGCCCCCAAAAGCCTGCCTGCCTCCTATACACCCCCCTATCTACCCCTGCCTGCCTATACACCCCCTACTGCCTCCTCCCTCCCTTTACAGCCCCCTATATGCCTGCCTGCCTATACACCCCCCCCTAGCCTGCTATACACCCCCTATGCCTGCCGTACAGCCCCCATAGCTCCCTCTACACCCCTATACCTGCCGATACCCCCACAACCTGCGTATCCCCCCAAAAAAGCCTGCCTGTCACTTAATGGGGCCCCTTTAGCTACCTAAACCCTACCTATATGGCCCCCATAGCCCACCAACCCCTGCTACCTTAGGGCTCCCTATACTACCTAAACCCTGTCTGCCTATATGGGCACCTATTGGCACCTAAACCCTTCCTATTTGGGGCCCCAATTTTTCCATCTAAACCCTGCCTGCCTAAATTCACCCCAAAGCCAGGGGGCAGTGCTGGAAAAGTCAGGGTTCTAAATATTTTTGGGCTAAATCTGCAGGGGCAAGTGGGGCGGGGATGGCACGATGGCCGACTGGACCGGGTGCAGAACAAAAGAGAAATCAACGACTTTCAGAAAACGTCACCTGTGATCACAAGTTAACTGCCGAAACACTTATATGCTCACAGGGTGTGTACCCTGCTGTCTCCATATAAGGTCCTGTATGGGGTTATATACAGCTGCAACCTGTTACACGCTGTCACCATATATGGTCCTGTATGGAGGTAATATACACTGCAAGCCTTTTACATTGGGGGTCTACCATTATTGTCCCCCGTATGGTGGCAATATCAGTCCAGAGCCTGTTACACTGCTGTTACCACAAGGGCCTGTATGTGGTTTTAAATCAGTCTGCAACCCGGTACCTAGAAACCACTTTATGATCACTATATTTTTATATATTATTATTATTAGACAGTATTGGGCTTTGTGTACTGATCAGTAATAAGTAGGGGATTATTCAGTCACTATGTGGGGTAATTTGTGGCGTGTTTTGGTGGTATAATCAAATCCTTATGTAATTCCCTTATTTGGGAATTTGGTTTTGGGATATGGGTTTTTATTGGTAGCAGTTATGGAAGATTTTGGGGAGTTTTGCCCCTTTATTACACATTAAAATAATAATCTTTTATTTATATAGCGCCAACATATTCCCCAGCACTTTTCAATATAGAGGGAATAAGCAAGACAAAAACCCGACATTCATTATAAAAAAAACTACTACAAAAACAACACGAGGGGTGAGGCCCTGCTCGCAAGAGCTTAAATCTTTAGGGTGTATGGGGAAACAAAAAGGGTACATGCTTGGTTTTCAATACCAGCCATGTTGCATAAATATGGGGGTAGTATACATAAAATGTTAATGAACCTGCCATCCCAACCATACACATTTACAGATAATGCCAGTGGGGGCCAAAGTGCGAATACGAATCTGTGACAGAATTTGGGGGGGTTACAATTAGGATTTTGATAGGCTTTCTAAAAATGAGTTTTCAGAGCGCACTTAAAACTGTAGGGTTTTAAGTGGCCTATCCCATGGGGTAACATTTCCAAAAACTGGGGCAAACTGCCCCAAAATCTTTGGAAACATGGGGGGTTCGGGTGGTGAGGTGTGTATCTTAATCAGTACTGTCCTGGTACATGGCGGGTCAGGGAGGAGGGGGGGGGGCCCCTCCCAAAAATTTTTCTATGGGCCCGGCCTTCTCTAGTTTCGCCCCTGCTGCCTGGCATACCCATCCCGGCTGTACTAAATGTTTTCCCCCTTGCTGTCCCCTGTATGCTGTTTGCGCATTTGTTTTTGGACCTTTGTTTTTGCCCTCCTAAATTTTTCCTTTCACTTTCCCCCAAAGACCCCACCCCCTTTTTTTTTAATTTTATTTTTATTTTTTATTCTTGGACTGTCCATGTTGTATTACCCTACATTTTTCTGTAATAAAGTTTTAATTGAAGTAAACGTTGCCCAAAAAATAAGTATACACTTTGATAAAATTTGGTTAAGAAAGTCATGTCCCAGTTTTATAACAGTTTAAGTTTGGTGTGCCCTCGAAATAACTCAACACAACCATTAATGTCAAAATCACTGGCAACAAACGTGAGTACAACCCTAAGTGAGAAGTGACAAATTGTGCCCAAAGGGGTCAATATTTTTTTGTGGCCCCCCATTACTTTCCAGCATTCCCTTTAATGCCCGGGGTGGTCCCAAAAGCCCCCCCCCCGGGCGCGGGCGCATTTTTTTGCTTTTCCCCCCTTCGGGTCCCGGCCCCCCTTACCTTTTCTGCGTCCCAAAGCCCATCCCCCGCCCCCCTTTCCCCGGCCCGTGCGCGTGCCCGCCCCGGGCCCTCGGGGATTTAAAGGGCCAGAAACGCCCCATTTTTGGGTTTAAGGGCCCGTCAGGTGACCCTTTTAAAAACCCCCTTCCTTCCGGGTCACCTTTGCCGGATTTTGTGCCGTTCCCCCCCCTTTAGAGAAAGCTTTTTCTGCCTCTTTGCCGGGACCCCGGGGACCGAACCTTTTGCCCCTTTAATCCTGACCCAAACCCCCAATTCCCCCGGGCCCTGTCCCTAAACCCCCTCCCTTGTCCCCAACTTCGCCTACTCTCCGGATTCTTTTACCACGCCCCTTCCCCTTTGGCTGCCCCCCAACCCAAGTCACCCAGTGGGGCCCCTGGTAGTTCTCCCCCGCAGCAACCCACCCCCCTTTTGGGGCGGGGGGCCCCTTCTGGTAAAAACCCGGGTTCCTATTTAAGACTCCCCCCCTGGCCCGGCTTAAAACCATGCTTGCGGTGGTTTCCACCCGGATCCACAACCAGCATTCGTTAAAGAAAGATCCGGCCATTATGCCGCCAAGGTACCTTTGCCCGGTAAAACCGGACCTCACGCGATAGTGGCCGAAAGTCACAACAACAAGCGAAACAACCCAGCACTTAACCCGTTGCCCGCCATGTTTGCGCACCCTCCTGGCAAACCCAACAGCCCGGCTCCTCCCCCCTTGTGGCGACCCCTCCCCCCAGCACCGGGGACTTCTCGGCTGGGGCCTACCAAACCCAACAAGTTTTAAAGGGGGACCCAAAACTGTGCAGGGGATTTATTCCCCTTTTTCCGATGCCCGTTTGATTTTGAGGGCCGGGTTTTTTTCCCCACAAAACGTTCTAAGGGGGCCTTCGGGGTCAGCCCTTCCCTTGCCGGGGGAACTCTAGTTTGGGCCCCCCCCCTGGGCCCCGGGGGCGATCCGGTTACGGCCCAAAACAGGCTTTCCTCCCCGGGATTTCCCCCATTGTCTTTGAAGAGCCGGAAAGGGCTTCCCCCGGCAGAGACCGCCCCTACTGAATCTTGGCCCAAGGGGACCCTCTGCCCGGCGCTACGCATTTCGTTTTGGGCCCCTGGCGTGGGACCCCTTGACCGGGAAAACGACGCCGCTCAAAAAATTTTTGCCATTTTTAAAAAAGGGCCTTTTCCGGAAATTTTTAAAAGGACGCCCAAGGGGCCCAGAGAATCCCGTCCCTGTAAAAACGGGTTTCCCACCAAAGGCCACTGGGATCGATGTTCCTTCCCCCCGAGCACAAGAGGAACTACGCCAAAACGTGACTCCCCCCGCCCCAGGGGCCGTTTCCCTCGCCGGCCCCGGGGTCTTCCAAAGACCACAGTGCCGCTTTAAATTTTCCCAAAACCAGTAAAGAACCCATGCGGGTGGACCGGGCAAAACTGCCCGAACGGGAGTTTGTCCCGCCGTCGGCAAAAAAA
Organism: Phyllomedusa bahiana; assembly: GCA_025379985.1. Classification (NCBI taxonomy): domain Eukaryota; kingdom Metazoa; phylum Chordata; class Amphibia; order Anura; family Hylidae; genus Phyllomedusa; species Phyllomedusa bahiana. The sequence continues at coordinate 32,391 of JAODAL010037383.1, forward strand.
TTGGGGCCTTTACTTTTCCCCCCCCCCCCCCCCCCCCCACCCCCCCCCCCTCCTTTCCCCCCCCCCCCCCCCTTCCCCCCCCCCCCCCCCCCCCCCCCAAAATTTGGGGCCCCCCTTTCCCCGCCCCACGGGCGGCGGGGAAAACGCCCCCCCCTAGGCTAGGGCCGGGAGGCTCCCTGGGTGTGAAAAACTTTTCTCCACCCCTTTACTTGAGGTTAGGTTTCAGGGGGTTTCCGGCCCTCGCTTTGGGGTGCCCCCCTTTTCCCTTGGCTCTGGATCCCCCCGGGAAAACTTTTTTCTTTGCCCCCTTTGGTGTCCCGTATCGCCTTTCCGGGTTTCCTCTGGAGAAGCCCCGGGTGATCTCCTCCGTGATTTGGCGACTACTTATTGAGGCCATTGGGTCCCGTACCAAGCCATTTTTCTCTCCGCGGGGGGGCCTTACAAAAGGGAGGAGATCCCCTTTCAAACGCCCCCCCGGTCATCCTCAGCAAACCTCTTGGGTCTTCCGTGGCTACAGCCCACCCCCCCGACCCCACGGGAAAAAAACCGGGGGGGGGGGTTCAAACGCTGGGGTTTCCCCGACTGCCAGAAATCGCTGTCTTCAGTTCCGCCCCAGTCCGGGCCTTCCACCTCATCATCTTACAGGCCCGCCAGGTCCCCCCGCGGGGAATACCGGGCAAAGGGACTTTTTTCGGAAAACGGGCCCTGAACCCCTTTTCCTCCTCATCGCCCCCTATGACTGTCCCATTGACCTCCTTCCTGTGACCATTTCCCCCCGGGTAAAGTTTACCCTTGCCCGACCCCCAGACTCAGGCCAAGTCCCGGCCCATATTTCCCTGAGAACGAAAAGGGGTTTATACCCCAAAGTCCTTTATCACCCCCAGCCGGGTTTTTTCTTCGTACAGAAGAAGGATGGTTTTTTTTCCGTCCTTTCCCTCGACTACCGGGGCCTGAACCAATTACCGGAAAAACCGGAAAACCCTTTCCTCTAATTACGGGGGGAAAATCCCTTTTAAAACCCTTCCCCCCCGGGGGCCAAGGTCTTCTCCAAATTTGGGCCTGCGCGGGCCCTACAAACTCATCAGGAAACCGTGAGGGAATTAGTTGGAAAACGGGGTTCAATACCCCAACGGCCATTTTTAATACCTGTAATGCCTTTTTGGGCTGTGCAATGCCCCCCGCGGGCTTTTTAGGAGTTCGTAAACACATCTTTAGGGGCCGCTCAAAAAGTGTTTCCCTCGTGTATTTTGGACACATCCTGGTTTTTTCCCTGACCTCCGGACCCCTCTAACAAAAGGTTTCGGCCCAGTCCTGCCAAAAGCCTTCCCAGCAAAACCCCCTGTCGCCAAATTAGAGAAGGGCGTGTTTTCCCCCAACCCAGTTGCCTTTCCCCCGGTTCCATCGTCTCCCACCGAGGCCTGCAAATGGAACCCCCTAAGCTGTCCTTTCTATCTTTCAATGGCCACGCCGTTGGGGCTTGAAGCCAAAACCAAAGTTTTTTGGGCTTTTCCAAAATTTAATTTTCGGCGTTTAAAATCCCCCTTCTCTACAAATGGTGGCTCCAATTGTGGCTCTCACCAGGAAAAAAAGGGTTTTCCCAAAAGTTGGCCACCAGCGGCCCAAAGAGCCTTTTCGGAATTTTTAAAATCACCTTTGCCTTTCCCCACCTAAATTTTTTCACGCCCGGGATTCCCGAGAAACCCTTTCTCCCCTGGAGGTGGATTTTCCCCTTTTCGGTGGGGGCCGGACTTTTCCCTTTCTCAAAAAGGGGCCCAAGGGGAAACCATCACCCCGGCTTCTTTTCCCCAAAACCTTCCCCGTCGGGAGAGAAAAACTATGCTATTGGGGGGCCGAGAAATTTCCGCCCATCAAGATGGCCCTTGGGGGGAGTTCGGGCCCTCTTCTGGAGGGAGCCCCCGTCATCCTTTTGAGGTTTTATAAGGATCACAAAAATCTTTAGTAACCCCAGTCGGCCCAGCGCCTCAACCCTCGGCAAGCCCCGTGGTCTCTTTTTTTTTTTAAGATTTGACTTCCGGGTCCATTTTGCCCAGCCGAAAAGAACATCAGAGGAAAAACTTTTCTCCTCGCGCATCCGACGTTACCGGGGAGGAGCCCCAGGCCCCCAAAACAAACATACCCCCCCCGGGAAAAGCCTGATTCCCCTCAGCACCTGTCCCAAATTCGGCGAAACCTCCTGGCAAGACCCACGTTTTGGCCCCCCCCCTGCGCAAGAGAATCCTGAATTGGGGGCCTGCCTTTGTTGGGAGGACATCCGGGGGCCCGTAGTTTGTTCCCCCTTTATCCTCGGTTCTACTGGTGGCCAGGACGGCTAAAGATATTAAACTTCGTGGGTGCCTGTGCTCCCTTTTGCCCCGGAAAAAAGGTTTCCCCGCCACGGCCCCTCCGGGCCCGCTGCCACCCCTCCTACGCCCATATTTCCCTGGTCCCCCTGTGGCAAGGGGTTTAAACACCGCCTTTATCCCCTTTGGGAAAAACCCCCGGTTGGGTCTTACGTAAGGTTTTTCGAAAATGTCGCCCCTTCGTCCCACTTCCCGGGTTACCTTCCGCCCCCAGTCTTGCCCCCCCTGTTTTTTTAAATCACCCCTTTCCCTTGCAAAGGTCTGCCCCAGCACATCGTTTCTGATCATGGGGGCAGTTTTGGTCCAAGTTTTGGCGCGCACTCGCCTTTCCCCATTCGGGTGAATTAGACTTCTCTTCGTCTTACCATCCAAAAATCTAACGGCCAAAGGGAGGGGAGAATCAACCAATTCCCGTGAGTTACTTGCGTCACTTTGTTTTCGCCCCCACCAGGATGATTGGGCCCACCTCCAAACCCCGGGCCAATTTTTTATACAATTCGCCCCAGATTCCCGGGTTCCCAAAGGGGGCGTCTCCCTTTTTTTTTTGGTTTTTTGGTCGGCATCCCCCCCCTCCTCTCCCCCTCCCCGCCCTCCTCCTCCGAGGTTTCCCCCTGGGATGCCTTGGTTTCCCCGACCTATCTTTGGGAAACTTGGGGGGGAGATCGTCCCGTCCCTTACGTGCCCGCGCCCCGTATTAAGGCCCAGCGGGGGGGAAGAGGAGAAACCCGCTCCAACCCTTTTCCCCTGGGGGACAAAGTCCCGGCCCGTCCGCCAAATTTTGGGCCCGGTTAAAAACCCCGTTAAAAAAGCTTGGGCCCCCGCTTCCTTGGGGGCCCTTTTTTAAATCCTGAGCCGTTTTTAATCCCGTGCCTAAAAGGCCCAACTCCCTCCCACTATGCGGATCCCTAAATTTTTTTTCAAGTATCCCCCCCTTAAGCCCCTCTTGTTGGGAAACCCCTTCTTTCCAAAAAAAAGTTGTCCCCCCTCTTGAGTCCGTAGCCTCCAACTTTTTTGCGGTCAAAAGATCTTGGCCCATGGGCCCCCTTTGGGGGTTAAAACGGCAATTCTTGGTTGATTGGGAAAGGGAAATTGGTCCCGAAAGGGGAGAACTTGGGGGCCTGAGGAGAACATCCTGGACCCGGGCTCGGGGGTTGACCTTCCCCCGAACCAGAAAGGGGGAGGGGCCTAAGGGGGGGGGGTACTGTCCCCCGGGGGGTCCCGCCCGCCCCCCGCCCTTGGGTGCGGGCCCCCCGGCTGGGGCCCCCCCGTCGGGTCCCCGCCGGTCCCGGGGGGTCGGGTTCCCCGGGCCCCTTTCCCCCCTTTCCCTCCTGGGGCCCCCGAGTCCTCCCGTTTCCTTTCCGGGGCCCGGGCCCGGCCCTGGCGGACCCCGCTTTTAGGGGGGGCGCGCCCGGCCTCTGGGGTTTAAAAGGGGCCCGTAAAGGGCCCCTTATTGGTTAAGGTGGCAGGTGACCCTTTTTTAACCCCTTCCTTCCCGGGCACCTTTTTCCGGATCTTTAGTTTCCGTTTCCCCCTTTAAGAAAACCCTTTTTCTGCCTTTGTTTCCCGACTTCCGGGTACCGAACCTTTTTTGCTTCCCGAATCCCGACCACGAACCATTGCCGCTTTTCCTGACCCCTGCCCGTCCCCAACTTTTGCCTACGTCTCACGAAATTTTGTACCACGCACTGCCTTGGTGCCCCCCGCAAACCGCCCCCCAAGCCCCCAAAAAAAAACCAAAAGGGGCGACCCGGGAGTTTCCCCCGCCGCAGCAAGGGCCATCCCGCCTTTTCGGCGGGCTCGGGTGAAAACCGGGTTCTAAATTAGACTCCCCCCCTGGGAAACAAAAACCCTTACACCATCGCTTGCGGGGCCCCGCGGATCCAAATACCAGCATTCCTTACACCTAACTCTCTTAGGGGGGAGGCACTTTTAAACTTCACAGGGTTGCCCCGCCACTGGAAAAATCAAACCACTCCTCCAAAAATGACATCCAGAACTGGTGGATGTTAGAGCTTGCCCTCCTACCCATATGATCAATAGGGATTTAAATCTGGAGACATGCTTGGCCAATCCTGCACATTTACCCTTATTTTCTTTAGCATGCTTTTGGTGTCTTGGAGGTGGTTTGAGTCATAATCATGTTTCAATTTTACATTGGGGCCCGGGGGAAAAAAAAAAAGGGGTTGCCTGCTTCAGTAGTCACGTACTTTGGCCTCAGGGTTTCCCCAAAATCTTTAAAAATCCCAACAATAAAAATTTTATTTATCTCCTTTTTTAAAATGTTCCAAAAAAAAATGAAAAGGTAAAGGTTAAATGGGTTTTCACATGAGGTTGTTTTGTATTTAAAGATCTCTCAAAAACAAGTCACTTCGCAAATATGTCCTTTAAGTTCCTCCCTATTTTGGGAATCCCCTTTGGTAGGGGCTGCATCACTCTTCAGGTCGCTATAGCTACAGACCTGTTTAACCTTTTTGGGTGGTGCCAGCAAGGTTGCTATGCTACAGACCTGGCTTCTACGCCCCTGGTAAAGCCAGAAAACCGCCCCTAATTAAAAATGAAGCCAAAAAAAACAGTGATGGGGTAAGTTGAATAAATGTTTAGCCCCCCATTAATTTTTAAATTATTTCTATAAAACCTGGGGGTGTACCACTTTTGAAAGTTCTGTAGCATATTAGTATTGGAAGTTGCTGTTTTGCTTTTTTAATTAAGAGATTCTAAGAAAAAGGTCCGTTTTATCACAAGAACTGAAATAGCAAAAAGGAAAAAAATCAAAGCGGTAAGTACATCGCAAATAAAAATTTGGGAAAGTAAAACCCAAAGGGGGCAGTTATGGAGTAGCAGTTTAAAATTGACCGGACATCCGGCTATTCTTTTATTACGATCTCAAAACAAAAACCCTTGAAAAAAGCTTTGAAAAAGTTAAGAAAATTTTGTGCCCGTGACATATTTTTTTGTGTAGACAAGAGCCAATAAAAATCAATCAAAGGTTTTCCCAAAGGGAAAACCATGCAAGTTTCATTTTAGTTACTCTAAAAGAAAAAAGAGAAAAAATAATGCTTAGTTTTCTCAAAAACGACTGAAGACAACAATATCTTAAAGGGTTTTGACCCCGCATTCTGCTGTGTTTCCCCTTATTAGCTAAAGTTATACTGACTTGGTTTTTGGGTTTCAGGCATTTTCCCCGGTTACATACAGGATAGGGACTGTAGGTTCATTTTAAGTTTTAAATTTTTATTAAGTCGGAAAAGTTATATTTATTAAATGAAAAATTTCCCGCAACAATTTTTTTTTTTAGTTTTGGTAGTGCAGGGGAAAGGGTTAACACCCCTTTTTATTTGTTTTGTTTTCTGTTCCCTGTTTAAAAAGATTTTGCTCACTTTTTGTCTTTTGTTGCTGTGGTTGCTGGCCATGGTTTTCCCCAAAGCAACTGCGTGGAACATAGAACACAAGGCCAACTTCCACGCAAAAACATTTAAACATTTGGGACTAAAACACCCAAACAATCTTAATGGTGGGAAAGGGGAACTGTAGTTCCACAATACAGTGCAGCTGCCCCACTGGGAAGATTAGTGCTTACGTAAAGTTTTGCAATGTATTTTTTTTTTATTAAATTAGTCGAGGTTTATAAGGTGCTGTGAGAATTATTTGAATAAAATCTCAAACAAATGTGTATCAAGATGTATTAAAAAAATAACAACAGACAATCCTGATAGTACAGAACTTGTAAACATTCTACTATTAAAACATTCCAAAAATTTAAAATACAATTTTATTAAGGGATCGCCTGCGGGAGCTGGGTACTCATTAATATCGCTGTTTTTGGTTTTTGTGTTTTTAGGATTGCCTGGTTTAAGCAGGCCCTCTCCCCATGAAAATGGGAGATGGCATAGCTGTGAATTGTAGCTTATTGGGAAGACGGGAAAATTGCCCAAATTCAAGCCCCATTTTTTGATCGGGAAAGTAGCTTGGGAGAGAACCAGCCTCAGTATTCCCACAAGTGACAGACATTAAAGTACTGTAAATGTTGAACTAAGAAAAAAAAAGGGTCAAAATAAAAAAAGGGTTATGTTTAGCTTTTGACATTTAATGCCTGTCAATAAGGGGTTCCCTGTGTTTTCAAACCCGAAACCCCCCATAAGTTCCTTTTGTAACTAGGGGGCAACAGAACTTTGGAAAAAGTAAGTCGAGAACTGCCTGTAGTGAAACGAATGAAACCTAATGAAAAGTTCTGATCACCAGACATAACCGTTACAAAATTTTAAATTTAGATTATACAAACTTTTTTTCCCAAGGTTTTCGGTCAGGGAAATAATTTGCAAAAAAAAATATACTGTAACTTAACATATAATAATGATCATTTTAAGTAAACTTTGATTAAGAACAAGTTGTTTTGAATTAAAGTTTATGTTTTGGCTTTTTTTTTTACTATTTACCTTTTAACCCTTTTCAGAGTGAGCAAACCCTAAAAAATTTTTTGTTTGGGGCAAACTTGAACTTGGAGGTGTTCGGTTCGAAGTTGGAGTCGAACCCGAACTCAAACTTCGAACCCCATTGTATCATGGGAGAAATTTTCAGGTTAAAATTTTTTATCCCTATACGGTTTTGGGAGAAGCTGGAATTACCATCCATAACAGTAAACTGGATACGTGGAACAACTTATTTTTGGGTTAAATTGGATTAGATGGCTACCATAGGTCAGCGAGAACATAGCAAGGGGGAACAGCCAGGTTCTGGTTCAACTAGATTAGATGGCAGTAGCATTGGTGGCAGTGAGAACATGCCAATGGGGAAAAGCTAGGTTCCGGTTAAACTAATGTAGGACCGCGGTTTTTGTCACATTTTGTACAAAAACCGCGGTCACTTTTTGCTTTTCTGCCATCACCCATACAATCGTATTGTATGGGAATCGGCAAAAACAGAAGCCTGGCTATTATCAACACGTTGTAAAACGCCGGGGGCCAAAGATAGCACAGGAAAAAAAGGTTGCGGGACTACAGCTCGTCTTTACTATTTCCGTCTAGGGGCCACACGAACGATCGTATTTTTCGGCGCTTTTGAAAACTAAAAGTTTGAAATAGATGATTGGTGTGCAGTGGAGACATAGCCTAAGTCTGGTGACTTCCTTGTTTTCTTTACTGTTGTTTCAAGTTAAATGAGGTTTATTTTCATTGGGGTAGACAACAGGCTCTGGCTTTCCATCAGAAGCCGGCTCCTCACAGAAGCCGACCCTCTTGTACAGTTTAACGGCTGATAAAAACTTTTTGTCCCCCTATCCAGGGCCTCAGCAACCCCCAACCTTTTTTCCACTATACAGAAGAACAAGCTTGTGTTAAAAAAAAGCACTTCCCACCAGCCCCGAAAAAAAACTTTTTGGGGCCCGTAATGCTTTTGCTCCTTTGGGGGCGCGGGAGGGGAAAATTGAACACCTATCAGATTTCCTTTGTGATCAGGGGATTGTCAAACTATGATTTCTACAAATTAAAAGATTATTATACTAATTTAAAGCCCCCTAAAGCAGGGTTTTTGTGCTATTTTCTTATTTGGGTATTGGAAAACCTTTTTTAAATTTGTTTATGCAATTGTTTTGATATAAGTTTTTATTACCATAATTTTTTACAGGTTTTTTTAAAATTTTGATGTTTCAAAATTCAAAAATGTTTCTTAGGGCATATTAAAGGAGACATCCTGATTGATGCCAGCATTG